>ML814190.1:53759-71438 GCA_009831015.1 Picea engelmannii | reverse complement strand
AAGGGAAAAAGGAAAAAGGGGGTTAATTTCTACACCTGCCAATTTGAGTCCTAAATGAAAAGGGGAAAGAGGGGAATCTAAAATATTTAGGAAACTAGGAAAAGAGGGAAACATAAGAAGAAAAGGGAAACCCAAGGGGAAAAATAGAAAGTCAAACTTAGTAAAGTATCTACCATTAAGAACTTTCTAATTTAAAATTGAACTAGAAAATTGATAATGGGGAAAGTCATTAAACCTGTAAAAGAATTTGGGGACACCTAGGAGCGATTCTAGGAGTGACTCTAGGTGGGTGAGGGAAATAAAGAAATTTAATTAATTAAAGAAATTAATTTGTGGAGGAATGAAGGGGATGGGTGACACTTGTACAGGGAGGAATTTTTAGGATTTAATTTTTAAAAACTTAATTAAATGAGATTTTAGGAAAGTAAGGGACTTTGAAACTCTATATAATGAAGGGAGGAGAAGGATGAAGGATATCTTCTGTTTACGTAAAATTACGCTGCAGAAATCTCTACTTGACTGACTTAGATTTTGGGAGTTTGGATACCCAGCTCGGTGAGGAGTGGTAGCTCAGCCTTGAGAAGTGAGCTGGGAGCTAGCTAAAACTCTGGATAGTGTGTCTGGCCCCTTTGCGGCTCGGGGGGCTAAGGGGGAATACGAGTACCCCTAGCATTGGATGGGAGGTACTGGTGAAGTTTCGTCGGTCAGCAAGCAGGAGTTGCACGGAGCGTGCAGGACGTCACTCAGAGCAGGCGATCAGGCAATGGTACGCTCTCTTCATTTTTGTATGGTAGATTGTTCTACGATTTATGCTTGGATATTCATGTTTAATCGAGTAAGTAAACTGATTGTCTAGATTGATGACTGAATTTCTTTCATAGCCTATCTCGATGATTGATTGACTCCCATGGACTTCGTTTACCCGCATGTCTTGACCTCCTTGTAGTGTTTGATTGTGACCATTGTGGTTGTTTTCCCTTCGTCCCTAGCTCATCAGTCCTCGCCTGGGTAGTCAGCGAGGAGCTTGATCTACGGTCATTGCTTCGGCGTTAATAGACCTATGGATCTCAACGCCATGCCTTTCTATGCGAGGATGATGAGAAAAGGATGAACCTATCAGTCGTCTACCTCCGTTGTTGTCCTTGGATGGTTGGATCCTTTCGGTTCTCTTACTATTGTCTGCAATTTGTTTTGGTATTTTGGCAATGGAAAAATGAATTGATTCATGTCTTCATTTGTATTTGTATTCTGGCAATGGAAAAACGAATTGATTCATGTCTGCATTTGTATTTGTATTCTGGCAATGGAAAAATGAATTGATCCATGTATGCATTTTCTATTGGTATTATGGAAATGGAAAAACGAATTGATTCATGTCTGCATTTTGTATTTGTACTCTGGAAATGGAAAAATGAATTGATTCATGTCTGCATTTTTTTATTGGTATTCTGGCAATGGAAAAACAAATTGATTCATGTCTGCATTTGTATTTGTATTCTGGCAATGGAAAAACAAATTGATTCATGTCTGCATTTTGTATTAGTATTATGGAAATGGAAAAACGAATTGATTCATGTCTGCATTTTGTATTTGTACTCTCAAAATGGAAAAACGAATTGATTCATGCCTGCATTTGGTATTGGTATCCTGGAAATGGAAAAATGTTTTTTCTTTTAAATGTTGCAAGGGATTGTTGTTTTAAATGCCCACATTTTTGTTTTCAAATGAGACTGAGTTTATTGTTTTAAAATGCCCACGTTTTTGCTTTCAAATGAGTCTGAGTTTGCTGTTTAAAATGCCCACGTTTTTGCTTTCAAATGAGACTGAGTTTGCCGTTTAAAATGCCCACGTTTTTTTTTTTTTCAACGGAGACTAAGTTAGGCATTTAAAATGCCCATGTGTTTTCTTTCAAATGAGGCAGATATTGTCGTTGAAAATGCCCACGTTTTTTCTTTCAAATGAGTCTGAGTTTGTTGTTTAAAATGCCCACATTTTTGCTTTCAAATGAGACTGATTTTTTCGTTTAAAATGCCCGTGATTTTTCTTTCAAATGAGTCTGATTTCGCTGTTTAAAATGCCCACGTTTTTTTCTTTCAAATGATTCTGATTTTGCTGTTTAAAATTCCCACATTTTTTCTTTCAAATGAAACTGAGTTTGTCGTTTAAAATGCCCATGTTTTTTCTTTCAAATGAGACTGAGTTTGTCATTTAAAATGCCCACATTTCTTCTTTCAAATGAGATTGAGATTGTCATTTTAAATGCCCACATTTTTTCTTTCAAAAGATGGACTTAGTTTCCATTAAATACCCATGATTTTCCATTAATTAGTAGCATGTTCTTGCTGAGGCATGGCACAATGATTCGCCATTAATTGGGACTGCGTTTTGCTACTGGTGTGACCTCGTTTTGCCCCTTTAAATGATTGACTGCGGTTAGTGGATTGGACACCATGTTGCCTGCGTTTTACTATTAATTACCATCTTAATTGCAATGATAAAAGCTATATTATTGTCTTATTAATTGCCATGTTATTTGCTATTATGAATTAGTCATCGACAGATTCCTTCTTTTTATTAATTGCCACAGCGAGTTAAATGGTTAAACAGTATGAAATCACCTTGTTATTGAGCTATTAATTGTTATGTTAACAGTCATGTAATTGCCTTTTCACTGTTATATTAATTGTTATGTTAATCAACATGTTAATCTCCTTGTTATTGCTTTATTACTTGTTATGATAACAGTCATTTAATGGCCTTGTCATTGCTAATTTAATCGTTAGGTAACTTCTATGTTAATTGCCTTCTTGTATTGCGACAACGATGTTAGTAGTTAGAAGTTTCCTTCTCAATGATAATAGACAGCTAGTATTATTGGTTCGGTCAGTATAGATAAACTGCACATTGAGATTAAATTGTTCATAGGTGTTATAATAGTAGCATCCTACATTAATCTTGTTAATATTGTTATTCAAGTTAATGGATAGTTGGATGGAGATTTTGGATTAATGTAGAATTACCCAATTAGGTTGTATTAATGATTAAAATTAGGTTGGTGAGTAAGGACTAGATTGCCAATTTTAGACTTGCTAAATTGATTATAATGGAGTTTAGATGGTATTTACAATTATAGTTTAAATATTTCTTACTTAGACTTGCAAGATTGATTGTATTAACGTTAAATTAGCCGGTGAATTATTGACTAATTGTAACTTTGACGTGCCCCATTTAGAATGGAACCCATGTTAAACTAGATTGTATTCATTGATTGTTTTAGACTAGGTGATTGGTTGGGTCGGAGATGATGTCGTGTATTAGCTTGCATCATCCCTTGTCTTCTTCCTCTGGCATTTCATTGACCTATTGTTGGGGTATGGGTGTGGTTTTTCTTATCGGTATTCAGTTCCTAGCGCATCAGTTTGTCTAGAGTCCTCGATCCAAATAGCTTATGTTGCGCCAAGGTTATTGACGCGTCTATCACCTGGGAACGACATGATTCTTGATGACAGGATCATGGCACACCCTATGGGATAGCGGCGAGCAAGAACTTGGTCGGAGTCGGTGCGTTCTGTGTGAGTGTTGTCAAGAATTGCCTATTGCTTTATGGTGCATGGGTTGAATGCCTTCAGGCATTGGGTTCATGTGACTAGAGGTTCTAGTCCTTGTTGTTTGTATGTTGCGTCGGGATGGGGATGTTGTCCCTTAGCTTGTAGGTGTGGTCGTGTTGTGTCGGGTGAGTATTCGTTCCTCCTTGTTGTTCTACGCTTAATTCACCCAGTTGCCCTTGTGTTAGTGAGTGGAGTCATAGTTGCCCGTTTTCTTGGAATGTGTTCTAGCGTTCGTTTTCAGTGGTGTGATTAAACTGTTTTCATCATCGCCTTCTTGCCTCTTAACTCCTGAAAACAAAAAGTGAAAACCAAAAAAAAACTACTTCTCTTTTTGTCGTAACGATGGGGTCATTACAACATTCGTAAGCAACCCAATCCTTCTCACAAATTATCCTCTTGAATTCCTCTTGGGATGGATCGGGTGATAATTCCCTATCAATGATGGCAGGATCAATGATTCTTTCATTTGTTTGATCATTATAAACATTGTCAATCATCCTTGTCCATTCACCCACATAATTATTTAGATAATTTGGTTGATCAATATTAGCTTTAACTTTTATTGTTGGAAAGCCTCTTTGGAAACTAAACAAGTGTATTGGTCATGTGGTACACCACAAGGATTAAACCATGGAAATGTTTCTTGGTCAACCACATTATTTGTCTCTAGTGGTTTTGGAACTCTTTGATTCTAATTATATAATGAGGTTGTCTAGACTTATCTCAACCATTATTTCCCCTTGTTCAAGTCTATTTATCCTCCATCCTCTTCATATCATAAAATAAAAGTTCATCATTTAAACTATGATAACATATTTTTGTGTAGATACAATGATTTGAGGATCCTTTTTCCTTTAAGTGAAATCCCAAATATTCATTAAAAAAATTTAATAGATACAAATGTGTTGTTTCAAGAGATTAATGTTTTTATTGAGATTTTGGAAAATTTGAATGAATATTTTATTGAACTCTTACTATCCTTATTTTCATCCCATTTTTTCATAAAACATATTGCAATTGAACATATGTTCTAATTATAAAAAGATTTGTAAATGTTTCCATGACATCATTCTCTACAAAAAGTACAAATAGTCTCATCCTTACATCATCAGTACTATTGTCCCTTGGAGTTATTAATACCATGTTATTTGATCCTACATATTTGTTGGTGAAAATATATCTTAGGCTCTTGGTGATGTTTTTAAAAACCACCATGGTTTTGACACGAGGAAAAAATTTGCCAACTACCTCTACCATCGACTTCTTCGACATGGATTCCAAGTCTTTTTGGACAAGAATGAATTGCAACAAGGCGCCAACTTCAATTCTCAAATGAAAACTGCTATTGAATTAGCCTCCATTTGTGTTGCAATTTTATTTCCATGATATGCAGAGTCACACTAGTGTTTGGAAGAGATCCATCACACCATAAGACTAAATTGTCATAAGACTACGCCATTTGTTGGGAAACCTGTAATTTATGCAATTAAGTCTACATCTATGGAGACATGTATCTCCATTCATAATATGCCTCCATGTACTAGTGTCCATAGTTGTTTGAAAGAGGAATTTACATATTTTCCTCTCTCAAAATGAGGAATATCTAGCAGGTTCATCATCCTTGTGTTGTAAAGTCTTGTAATCATGTTTTATCTCCAAAATGGGATTCCCGAGGACCCTCTCCTCTACTCTCCATGTACAATTTTTGTAAAAACTCAGGGAGATTCCTCATTTCTTCCATGTCATGATCAACATAATTTAGTTTGTTAACAGAACCTAGCATGTCATGAACTACTTTGACTTCATCTCATATTTGTGGCAGTGAAAGTGTTAGATCCTTCTACTTAGTTGGTGTTCTTGGCAGGAACTATGTGAGTAAACAAGGAATCACATGTCAAATCCCAAATGTGATCCTCAATTGACTTGGAATCACCCAGGTCCTTTTAAACCCTCAATTCCATCTCGCATCTACCATCCCATAATTTTTGTTTTGAATTAATTTCCCTTGGCGAACCCAACTTCTGATTTCAATGACTTCTATGTGTGGTTTTATTGATTATTATGAAAAGATTGTGGTTTTATCTTTTGTCCCTTATCCCTTTAATCATAAGTTTGTGCCTGAGCAGTCGGCTAGGAGCCGAATCAAAGGTCGTTACTTCGGTGTTTAAAGACTTATAGATTCAAATGCCCTGCTTTTCTGTGCATGGATGATAAGTGAAGGATAAAAATTTTCTATGTCGTCTATCCCTTATTTATCTCCGAGTTGATTGATTTCTGGCTGCATTTTTAGTCTTTGCGCCTACTTGTGTATATTTTGTTTTTCCTTGAAATTCATCAGATCAATATTTAATTTAATATGCTTGGCTTTTTAGTGAGTAAGTGAATGAATTTCAATATTTTCAATCTCTTGATATGGATTCTCTACCAAATTCAACACTCACTTTTGATATGGCTTCTCTTCCAAACCATAGACTCTTATCATTGTAAACTCCTAAAAAATGAACTTGTCTCCCACGTTGGTGGTATTTTAGGAATTGTAGTGACCCTTTGACTGAAGGAATAATTATAATGAATAATTCATTTTGGATAATAAAGTCTAATATAGAAATAACAGAGTCTTAGATGGGAACTAATTATTATAACTTCATTTAATATTTAAAGATGGGAACAAATTATTATCTTATTGATGATATTTATATTCATATAATATAACTTCAAATTGACAACTTATTAATTAATTCATTAATAACCTAGAAACATTAGTAACTAATGTGTTTATTGAACCATAATATTGCATGTGTGTTGGATATTTAGGCATAGCTAGCACACACATATCTCATATGTAGACCATCATAACAAGCGATGTTCCTAAAAACATATCTCATATCTCATAGATATGAGATAGATATTCCCTATATAATAATTACATAGATATGAGCGATGTTCCTAAAAACATATCTCATATCTAAAAGTCTGTTCCTAATTACATATGGTATGTTCTATTATATTGGGATGTTCCTAATTACATAGATATGAGCGATGTTCATATCTATTATATCTCATATTGCTAATATTATATGAGATATGAGATATAGATATGTTGTAGATATGAGATAGATATGGGAATAGTCTGTTCATATGTACACGATAATAACAAGCGATGTTCCTAATGTAATTTTTAAAATGTTAAATCATAATAATGTAAACAAATAAATAAAGTAAATCATTGGGCTCCCTTTAAACCCTTAATTCCATCTCGCATCTCCCATCCCTTCCTTGCTTGAAATATGTTGAGTTTTGACAATATTGAACTAACCTAGAGATAATCCAAATGCGAAATCTTCAAACCTTTCGACCTAATATCTCTAGTAGACAACTAGTATTAGTCATCACACATCTAGGGAGTGTGGATAGCATGACCCTCCCACAACGCGAGGGGAGTGTGGATATCTATAGACATTACCCTTTATAACCATTAATTTTGTGACAATTAAAAGACTCACTCAATTGCATCTTCTTTGAAATATATATGGTAGGACCAAGATGGGGGTCATTGGTGTAACTTCTCATGGCTCATGGCGGCAGTATTCCAACAATGGTGACAATGGGTGTTGTATCAATGACATTAAACGGTGATGCAAAAACGGTCTAGAAGGTGTTGCAACAACTAGAAATGTGTTGCAACAACCAGAAACGTGTTGCAACAACTGGAAAATGTGTTGCAACAAGTGGAAAACGTGTTGCAACAACAACCCGTTAAAGCTGGTGATGTCGCAACAATGGCCTGAGGGGTGTTGCAACAACCCTTTTGCAGTACCTGAGATGTGATATTTTCCTGGAACAATGTCTTATCACTCTCTCCTTAATGAGCATAAAAGTTCAGCTTCCCCTTAATGTACACTATCAAAACCACTTGAAATGACATAAGTTGTGAGGAAATGTACCTATGGAAAAATACATAATTATAATCAAAATTAGGATGGAAGGATGGAAAAGGGGACACAAAATGGAAAAATAAAGGTATGAAAAGGATGGTGTTTCCTATGCTCGCCAGTCTCCTTTTCTCTTTAGTTTCTTTTTCTCTTTATCTCTAGTATTAGAACTATATACAGTTTTTCTAACTCAAACAATCAATTGAAGGTGAGTCTCTTGGATTTCCCCTCAATGCGTCTGATATTATGCTTACCTTGATTCACTTATTTAATTTTTCTCTCATGGGCTAGTTTTAAAGATGACTTTCTCCCTATAGTCAAAGGTCCTAGGTATTTTTCAAAATCCAAACATAAACCCACTTAGTAAAATTGATGTGGTTGGCCCCCTCTTTGGACATAGGTGGTAATGTCCTCCCCCCTCACAGGGGTGTTTGAGGTGACCTATCTATTCCCTCCACCAATAACATTTTCCCTTCCATTAGAATGAACAGACTCACATGACCATACATTAGTGGAATCCCTACTCATAGCCCCTCTAGACAAAATGAGATCACCTAAAAGTGAGACAGTCCTACCACTATAGATAAGCTTACGCTTTGATTCCACTATATATAATATTATGCTCTTGAGCGAACTCAACATATTTCCCCAACATTGATCGCAATCCCATAATCAAGGGTATAGAGAGGTCCCAAACTCGTAGGTCAACCTCCAACTTATCCCCCATCTTAGGATAATGACTAAGCCATGAACTTCATAATCTTGTTCCTTAACATCTTCCCTTTGGGTTGGATCCATAGTTTTCCCCTCCCTACCACCATCTTCAACTTCAATAGAGATCTTCTTCTTCACCAAAATGTTTCATAGAAAATATTATCACAATCCTTGTGCATGTGGCCATAGGCATGGCACCTTGTGCATCTAAATGGAATGTTTTGATATTCGATAATAGAGGAATATTTTCGACCACCCATTACAAAATTCACTGACTCATAAAGACCAAGACCTCAAATCTCAATCTAGCCATGACCTTACATTATTATTTAAAAATATATTCAATTATAAGTGTCTTACTAAGTAAATTCGTAACAACTATAAGGGCCTTGTATTGTCTATAGCTCCATGGGTGAGGTGGGAAACTTTACCCAAATTGGATTTTCTCCACAAGTTCATATTAGGCATTCAATAAAGGATTCCATCACTTCATGGATAGGAAATAACTATCCATGAACCATGCTCCTTCAAGAATGAAAAGTTTGTGTACCTCATAGTTTAATAAGAACCCCAATCATCCTTGAGAGAGAACATGAAAGGGTGTATTGTAACCAATAATGGTATTCCATTCCTATTGAATCCATCCTTCAAGCTATTCCAAAGTCACTTTTCCACCGATGAATTTCCCTACCCAAATCTTTCTTGTGAAATCAAGTATCTAGTTTACACCCATGTCTTCACTAACCACAAGGAAACTCACTCCCCTGACTCTTCACCACCTTTCACTACTTCTTTCCCTTCACCTCCTTCACCCTTATCTCTCCTTGAAGATGTTATAATTCTAACATCCCACCTATAAGACCACCAATACCCAACTTTGAAACTTTATTCCTTCCATCAACTAGCTCAGGAAATAAAAACTATGAAGAGTGCTTCATAGATTCAAGGATTAGTCCTTCCAAAGCCTCATAGCTATATGTATTTATACTTCACATAGTGGAACCATCCTCTCCTTCCAAGGAAATCCAGTGAGAACGATGGACTAATACACCCAACCAGGTCAATACACACTCATCATTCGGGTTAGTCTTTATCTTCCAACTCAAATGGCATGATTCAAATATCTATGAAAACCTCCCCACACGAGAAGATACACAATATGGATGGAGCTTCATAAAACTAGAAGAGACTTACGTTAGTGTTGTGAGTGTTGTAGATATGAACTAGGTGCGACTCTCCGGATGTGAAATATGGTAACGGTTCTTCATATCATCATTGCCTCTCACCAATGACTAAAAAATATCATGATCTCTAGATAAAACCCACCAATAATGACAAGGAATGGAAAAGTCTACATATAGTTTGAGTTTTTCCCATTCACACCTAACCAGGTCAATACACAATGATCGTTTGGGTCAATATTTATTTTCCCTAGGTCTCAGTTCTTGTGGAAACCCTAGAAGTCTATAATCTCAATGTTCATGGCCACAATATATCTTCCACACTCCCTCAATGTACTATCCAAGATTCTTTCTTTGGCTGGCCTATAATGATGAGCTGATCCATTTGCAGAGGATAGAAGCTGACATCACAACTAATGAAACAAAAACCAAAAGGAATATCATATCACTCACAGAGACCCTGGCCATCACAAGACTCCTTTATCCTTCATGATCATCCTTCTTCTCTTTCATATTATCTCCATTAAATATTAAATTTTTATTTCTGTAGATACATTGTTTCCTATCTTCTCAAGACCTTTTCCAAGATCTATAATATCACCCATATAGGAAGAAGAATCCTCCAATAGCATGTGGTCTTAGCGCTCATAGAAACCCTAGTTTTATGTGGTCTCTAGATTTAAACCCTATCTTTCCACGGAAACCCTCACCTTCTCATTAATGTCATTCTCATGTGACAAGGGATTCATTCTAACACTTAATACAAAATTAATTATAATATACCTAGGCTACCATAGGTTTCATTTCCACCATATTTTCTTAGATATTTCTTAAGACATAATTCAAATTATTTAAGGCTAATTCATGGTTGTACTAATCCAACTATACATTGATAAGAAAAAATCATAATTACTATTCTGAATAAGCTAGTATCGAATTACCAAACAACTATTTTTATAAATAATTAAAAAATAATTTTCTTTGATTTTCTTGAAACATGTGTAATGCATTGCAACATTAAGGGTGAATGTGAGCTACATTATGCTTTAATAATCAATATCACTTAAACACATTTGATGTGAAATATATCAATAAAAGGGATACATATTTGTGATGCATAACTTAAGTAAATAAAAAATCTTAGCATTAGTTAACTATTACTGATATATAGAATATTTGTTTCAATCAAATACCAAGTGTCTTTAATAAAAAGGGTACATATTTGTGGAACGCTATGTATTTGATGTATAACTTACATAAATAAAAAATCTTAGTATTGGTTAACTATTACAGATATATAGAATATTTGTTTCAAGCAAATACCAAGTGTCTTTAATTTAGTGTGCAAATGAAAATTTATATTCTACATTTTATTTTGAAGACAATAAATCTTTTTCAATATGGAGTGGTGCGTAAGGGATCAATATTCAATATAGATCACGGAAACAAGTTATATGGACACAATATAGAGAAATGTTGCATAGTGGTTTTGATTTAGAAAGTGTTAAAATTGTTGCTCCTTTAACACGCCCCTATGGATTTTAGCATACACTAGGGGATGTGATCATACGAGATTTGGAAAAAAATAGTTTTTTGGATCATCATTGTGAATATCACATCATACATATTTTCCAAGGAAAGAAGTCATGTGTACAAAGTTTCTCAATCACATGAATGAACAAGATAAAGCATGTGCATCGCTAAAGGAATGATATGTAATATTCATAAGAATGACTATGTTATGTGTCAACCACCAGGAGAAATGGATTTTGGGGTTTCCTTGGAAGAGATATGTGGAAATTGCAAAAGTCACTCGATTGGGAATAAGTGTATATATTTTTTGGTTAAATGGCCAATAAATAAATTGGTGGACAATAAATATGAGATGTTGGGCGTTAATGAAATGTTTAGGGAGCTACCAAGGAAAATAGTGATATGGGATGTTATATAAAATGACACCCCTTTCAATCAATGGAATGTTGGTCATTTAAACAAATAACAGGTTCAAATAATGGCAAGCCCATATTGAGGCTATATAAAAAGGTTAAACAAGGCATGGTTAGAAAACAAGTTGTAGAATGTTGCAAAGGTGTGGAAATATTGGTCGATCTTATGGATCATGTATATGTATATTATATCAATTTGACAATTTTTTCTGATTATGCAGGTATGGGGATTATAAAAACGAGGAAATATTATGGACATGATTGATCCAACTATAATTGACACTTGCAGCGTTCAAGAACAACCCCTGAGATGCATCCATATTGCATTTCTATGTACACAAGCCAAATCATCAGATCATCCATCCATGTCTACAGTCAACTTGATGCTTTCAACTGAGGCTATGTTGTTACCAGATCCCACAAAACCTGCTTTTGTGAGTTCTGTAGCTACCCACGATGCCAGTAATTCTGGTGCTTCACATCATGAGTGATTTTCTACTGAGCATAATATGTATCTGCATTAGAGCTAGGCTGATTCTTGATGTGTCTATCACCTGGGAACAACATGATTCTTGATGATAGGATCATGGCACACCCTATGGGATAGCGACGAGCGAGAACTTGGTCAGAGTCAATGCGTTCTATGTGAGTGTTGTCAAGCATTGCCAGTTGCTTTATGGCTCATGGGTTGAATGCCTTTAGGCATTGGGTTCATGTGCCTAGAGGTTCTAGTCCTTTTTGTTTGGATGTTGCGTCGGGATGGAGATGTTGTCCCTTAGCTTATAGGTGTGGTAGTGTTGTGTCGAGCGAGTATTCGTTCCTCCTTGTTGTTCTACGCTTAATTCACCCAGTTGCCCTTGTGTTAGTGAGTGGAGTCATAATTGCCCATTTTCCTGGAATGTGTGTTAGCATTCATCATCAGTGGTGTGATTAAATTGTTGTCATCATCGCCTTCTTACCTCTTAACTCCTGGAAAAAAAATGAAAACAAAAAAAAAACTTCTTCGCTTGTTGTCGTAACGATGGGGTCGTTACATATGGTATTAGAGCGGGTTCAACCCTGCGACTGTGGATCACCAGGCTTTCCACTACAGTAAACCCGTGACTATTAACCCTTACGTTAAGTAAAAATCTTAATGTGTCCTTGCGGAGATCGCATTTAGAGGGTGCCCCTGAGGGTCCACAATGCGCAGTAACTAGTACCATTAGCATCCTTCGATATCTCAAGAGAGATGATTTCTAGCGTCCAAGAGTGTCACAGACAATGATGTCGTTGAATCATAGTTGTAGATCAAGGCGTGTGCTTCACACTTCGCGTTTACAACCTCCAACATGAAGGTCCACATTGTAGTCTTTCGACTTAAAGGGAGCACTCTTTTATGGCAGAAGATGCTCCTGCCCGTTTTGAACATGGTCGACCATGACGTGTCATGGGAACTATTCGAGGGACGGTTCCAGGAGAGGTATGTTTCTAAGGAATTCGTTGAGCGTCAGCTCAATGATTTCGACGCCTTGCGACGAGGTAGTCATACAATTCCCGAGTACGAGGCCCATTTTGGAGTTGTTTCAATATGCTCCGCACCAAGTTACCCAGAAACCTAAGTTCAAGAAGTTCGAGTTTGGCCTTATTGTTAGAATTCATCTTCTACTTCGAGTACTAGGAGTAATGGACCAAAGAAGGGGTGTTGGACATGTGGGGAGCCACACTACCAGTGCGACTTCCCGGTGGAGAGGACTAGAGCGTCTAGATCAGCTGGACCCCCTACCGTGGGAGATATGGGCAAGGCCCATTAGATTTATGCAATAGTGAATAAATGCCAGGAAGAGCACCAGTCGACTGTGCTCAAGATGTCAGGTACCGTTGCTGACCAGACCCTTAGTATTTTGATAGATCCTGGTGCTACCGAGAGTTTTATTTTGGGTGCAGTGCTAAAAAGGATTAAGGTAAAGGCAGTCGAACAGGATGATTTTAGCTTCGTAGAGAAGGCTTCAAGAGACAAACAGAAGGTTGGAGGAAAGGTTACATGATGTACCCTTAACTTGGGAGAGTTTGTCACCAGATCCAACCTCTACGTCACGATCTTAGGATCTTATGATGTTGTGATTGGTATGGACTGGTTTGAATCACATGAGGCGATACTCAACTGTAAGACGAAACGGTTGAGCTTGGTCAATGATGAGGAACAAAGACGAGTGATTGTAGGTCAGAACAAGGGAGTTTCCCTGAGGTTCATCTCTTCCTTGCAGCTTCAGAGGAGCATGCACAAGGGGTGCAATCTTTATGCAATCCTTGCGTTAAACAAGAAGGGAGTAGCGGAAGGTCTAGAACACCTTCCGATGGTGAGAGAGTTTGCAGACGTATTTATGGAGGAGTTACCTAGGATGCCACCGGAGAGGGAATTGGATTTTACCATAGACCTAAAACTGGGGACTGAATCGATAGCAAGAACACCTTATCAGATGTCGACCCCAGAGTTACAAGGGTTGAGAATGCAACTAAAGGAATTGTTGGACCTCAGACAGATAAGTCCAAGTGTGTCAGTATGTGGTGCGCCTGTTATTTTCATATGAAAGAAGGATGGGTTGTGGAGGATCTGCATTGACTACCATCAATTGAACAAGGCCATGATCAAGAATCAATATCCGTTGTTGAGGATTGATGATCTGTTCAATCATATGAAGGGTGCGACGGTGTTTTCAAAGATCGATTTGCGATCAGGGTACCACCAGTTACGGATTAAGGAAGATGGTGTCCCTAAGACCGCCTTTAAGATGAGGTTTGGACATTACGAGTTTACTATTTTACCGTTTGGACTGACAAACTCCGCAGGGGTATTTATGAGTTTGATGAACAGGGTGTTCCGCGAGTACTTGGACAAGTTTTTCCAAGTATTCATTGACAATATTTTGATTTACTCTCGGATGACGGAGGAGCATGACGAGCACTTGCGCTTGGTACTATAGTGTCTACGAGAGTACAAATTTTATGGGAAGTTGTCCAAATGCTCATTTTATCAATCGAAGATTCACTACTTAAGGCATGTCATCTCCAGCAAAGGCATCGTCATGGATCTAGCCAAGGTAGAGGCTATTATGGAATGTCCTGCACCGAAGAATGTCCCGGAAGTGCATAGCTTCATGGGTTTAGTAGGATACTATCGATGGTTCATCGAGGGATTTTCGAAGATAGCAAATCTTATCATGGAATTGTAGAAGAAAAACAAGAACTTTGTTTTGACCATGAAATGCGCGGAAGCATTTCGGAGGCTCAAGGAGTTGTTGACAACAACACCGATACTAAAGGTCCTTGACATGGACGCGGAATTCTTTTTATGAACTGACACATCCAAGGAAGGATTAGGTGGAGTCTTGATGCAAAACAGATGAGTGATCGCTTACATATCGAGGAAACTGAGAAGGCATGAGGAGAACTACATGATGCATGATTTGGAGTTGTTAGCCATCGTATATGCCTTGAAGGTTTGGAGACATTACCTTGTTGGACAAAAATTCGAACTAAATACTGACCACTGTGGACTACAACACATCTTTACACAAAGAGACCTAAATGCGCGACAATGACGTTGGTCATAATTGCTTAGTGAGTACGACTTCGAGATTACTTACATAAAAGGAACAATGAACTGAGTGGCAGATGCATTGATTCGGAGACCACACATCTTTTCGGTGTTGCCTCTTCAGACAAATCTATGCGAAAATATTCTAACTTTATAGTGTGACGATGACTAGTACAAAGAGGTCGAGGTTTTTATCAGACAAAACACAATGATGGTACCAAGATTTGAAGGATTTTCGTTTGATAGCGATGGTTTATTGAGGTTTAAAAATCAGATTTACGTACCACCGAACGACGAGTTGAGGATGTTGATCCTAAGCGAGGCTCATAGAGCCATCTACATGGCTCACCCAGGAGTCACGAAGATGAGGGAGAACCTTAAAACCTTATTCTTCTAGAAGGGATTGAAGGTAGACATAGGCAACTATGTGGCTAGATGTCTAGAATGTCAGCAGGTAAAGGCTGAACATAGACACCCAGTAGGATTACTACAGCCACACACTATTCCGGAATTAAAATGGGAGGTTATTTCGATGGATTTTATTGTTGGATTACCACTGATGGCAAGGAGACATGACTTGATTTTCGTAGTAGTAGACACTCTGACGAAGAGTGCTCACTTTATTCCTATGCATACGATGTATCGGGCACCTGACATAGCTATAGTTTTCATCAGTGAGATTGTGAGGCTGCATGGCGTGCCTAAGAGGATTGTATCCGATCGAGGATCGGTGTTTACTGGACGATTTTGGATGAGTTTCCAAGAGGCCTTGGGAACCCAACTTAACTTTAGTACTGCGTATCACCCAGAGACTGACGGGCAGAACGAATGAACTAACCAAACCTTGGAGGACATGTTGCGCATGTACGTGATGGACCAACAAAAGCGTTGGGAAGAATTCTTACCATCAGTGGAATTTGCTTACAACAACAGTTACCAAAGAACCATTAAGATGGTGCCTTTTGAGTTTCTTTATGGGAAACTGTGTTAGACACCTTTGAGTTGGGATCGGCTTGAGGATAGGGTCCTGGTAGGACCATAAGAGATCCAAGAAATGGTAGTTTAAATTCAAGATATAAGACAAAGGATCCAGGAAGCGCAAGATCAACAGAAGAGTTATGTTGATGCATGTCATGTCGACCATAGTTACGATGTGGTGATCGAGTATTCATGTGGTTGAAACCGCATAAGAGTTCAATCCAGTTGGAAAAAGGGGCTAAAATTTCTCATAGGTTCGTGGTAACCTATGAGATTATGGAAAGGAGAGGCCTGTGGACTATTGACTAGCCTTGCCTGATTCTTAAGGGATTTTTCACAATGTATTTCACATCTCTGTTTGAGACATTTTATTTAGTGATCCTACACATGTTTTGACTTGAGCACCTAGCGGGTGTGGGCTGAGGGGCGCTCACGGCTGAGCTGATCTGGATCTTGGATCATCGCATTCAACAGCTACAACATCGAACAGTGGAGCAGGTCAAGGTCCAATGGGACAACTATAGTCTGCACTCGACAACCTGGGAGGATGCATATGATATACGCCAGCAGTTTCCATTTTGTTTGTTAGATAGAATTATGATACTCTGATACACATTATTTCGACACTTATGCTATGAAACTTCGGGACAAATTTTAGGCCAAGAGGGGTGCATGTAACATCCCTCTCTTGCGCACTGAGCAAAATTATTCTTTGAGGACACTTGCTCGCAAGTGATCCGGATTATTTATGCTATTAAAACATTTGATTTTGATTATGAGGCATTATGGGTTGATGACATGTTGTTTTACTGCATTGACATAGACAGGTGCTATTGACTTGATTTTACTAAGTGTGCAGGATTTTGGACCTCGAGGATGCAAAGGCATCGATGGAACCCCTTGGACTCCAAATCAAGTCAGGGAGTGTACCATTGGGGTTTGATTGTTTAACTGTGATATTAATGCATCTGATTAGATGATATGATATGGATATATTTTGACATGATTCGTTGATGATGCAAGCTGATGATAGCTTGTTGAACAGACTCACATGTGGAGTAAAGGGGTCATGCACGACTACCAGAGATGTTGAGGGAGAGGTGTGGACAACAGCCCTGCCACAGCCTACTAGCACTCTCACTGTGGCTCAAACTGTAGGTTAACGTTTACCTAGTTCAAGAGGACCCACGATGCCATGAGGGTGGACTGCAACAGTCGCTCACAATGATTCTAAGGGGCGCACAATAAGGTGGGGGCCTTATTCCTTAGAGGCCCTTAGTCTCCCACAAGTTCACCTGGCGGAGTATTGACTCTAGGGTTTTTTTATGTCTACCAAGTCAGTCAAGAGGCGAGTGTCACCCTTGGAGTACATGGTGCATCCTGAAGGGCACATCGCGCAAGAATGGAAAGAGGCAAGTGGAACCTTTGGAGCATGTAGTGTGTCCTGAAGGGCACGTCGCGCAAGGGAAACAAATTAAGGCGAGTGACACCCTTGGAGCACCTAGTGCGTCCTGAAGAGCACGTCGCATTGTTGATGATAAATGAATGAACCTAGATGGCCTTAGGACGAATAACGTGTTAAGAATTTAAAAAAAAAAATTCCCTAATAAAATGTGGCCCAGTACGAAAATTTAAGGTCTAAGTATAAATTATGCTAGTTGTAAAATTTTATCTATCTTTTTTAAAAAGAAAATAAAAATAAAAAAACAACATAAATAATAATTATACTCTTCATTAAATCTT
>ML814190.1:28640-40041 GCA_009831015.1 Picea engelmannii | reverse complement strand
GGGTTTTTGGACCTTGAGGATGCAGAGGCATCGGTGGAACCCCTTGGACTCCGGATTGAGTCAGGGAGTGTGCTATTTGGGTTGATTTATTTTCTATGATATTTCATTGATTTGATGATATGATGTTGACATGTTCTGACATGGTTGTTGATGATGTAGGCTGACGATAGCTTGTCGACCAGACTCACATATGGAATAAAGGGACCACACATGATTTCCAGAGAGGTTGAGGGAGAGGGGTGGACAACAGCCCTGCCACCGCCTACTAGCACTCCCGCCGTGGCTCAAACTGTAGGTTAATGATTACCTAGTTCGAGAGGATCCATGATGCCGTGAGGGTAGACTGCGACAGTCACTCATGATGATTCTAAGGGGCGCGCAATAAGGCAGGGGACTTATTCCTTAGAGCCCTTAGTCTCCCACAAGTTCACCTGGCGGAGTGTTGACTCTAGGGGTTATAGATGTCTACCAATCAGTCCAGTTGGCGAGTGGCACCCTTGGAGCACGTGGTGCATCCTGAAGGGCACGCCGCATAAAAAGAAACACAAGAAGCGAGTGGCACCCTTGGAGCACGTGGTGCATCCTGAAGGGCACGTCGCGCGAAAGAAACAAACAAGGCGAGTGGCACCCTTGGAGCACGTGGTGCGTCCTGAAGGGCACGTCGCATTGATGTGGATGAAGGAAACAAACCTAAATAGCCCTAAGACAATAACGCCTTAAGAAATCCTTAAACAACTTCCATAAACCAGTGTCACCCAGTTCAAAATCTAAGTACTAAGTCTAAAACTTTTAGGGTAAAATTTTAGTCTAACCTTAAGAACAGACCCTGGAATAAAAATAACAATTTAAACAAGAACCCACCTAAGTAATAGTTGGGTCTTCATAAAATTCTTGGGGTGATGACGAGGGTAAGATTTAAATTAAAACTAATGGTTTTAAAATTTTACAAAGAAGAAATTAACTCCTAACTTGTGGAAGAGCAAAAAATATTAAATAAATAATAAATGAAAAGATTAATTAGCGCATTTACCTTTTTGGTTTTAAAAAAAATAAGGGGGAAAGAAAGGGAATAATAAAAATAGGGAAATGAGCCTTTTAATAAATTTTAAGAAAATAATTTTGGAGAACGTGGGGGATGAGTGACACTTGTAAGACAAAGAATTTTTAGAGGGTTTTCATTAAAACTTAAATTAAATGTGATTAGGGCAAGAGGGGGTCTCAAAACTCTATAAAAGAAAGGGGGATGAGGGGAAAAGGGGAATCGACTGTTAGGTATCGTTATGCTGCCGAATTGAGACTGGACTGATTGCTTGTGAGGAGTTGGGAATTTCTCAGCTTGTATTGGAGTGGTAGCTCATCCTTGCGAGGCGAGCTGGGAAGCTAGGTATACCATATGGACTGTGTGTGGCCCCTTTGCGGCTCGGGGGGCTAAGGGGGAAGCAAAGTACCCCTAGAAATTGGTTGGGAGGTACCGGTGAGGTCTCTACGGTCGGCAAGCAAGAGCGGCATGGAGCGTGCAGACAGCGTTCGAGGTGGGCGATAAGGAAAAAGGTACGCTCGTTACTTGGTAGAGTAGGATGCCTAGATTTGTATTTTTGCCTTTTATTATTTGATGTATAAACCTTCAGTCAATGAAAACCATAGATATAGTTATAATGCCTGGTAGTATATTACATGGCTGCATTGTTATGTATATAGTTAATGCATCGAAAATCACCCTGTTAATTACATAGGAAATGTGTAGAAATGGCTATTTGTGTGGTAAATAATCTTACCCTTTTACCTCTGTTACTTACAAAAAGAAATGGGACTTCCCTGAATTAGATGAAATGGCGAATCCGTCCTGCCCTGGCGAATTCGCCTGGAATCAATAAATATGTATTACTCCTATTGTTATCTAGATAAGAAAAGTAGAATTATGAATTTATCCTCGGTTGGGTACTCCATTGGGCCATCCGCCATTTATGCATGGGAAGAGGAAGTTTTCATGGTCATGCCCTTGTTGATTTTGGGACTGTGTAAATTCGTTTTTTTTTACTTATTTAAGTGTCTGGAATTTTCCTCGTCTGCGGTGACCCAACCTTAGCCATTGGACTGAGGGGTTGGGAGTTGAACTGGGGGACCGCGTAGTGTACTGTTCCCTTTTTCTAAATTCTGGAGCCATTTCTTAATTTGGGGACCAGAACGTAAGCATCGAAGGTGTGAGGGGGATTCGATTGTTGGGCTGTGTATTGTTTGTATTGTTGAAATTTAATTCCTAGAGGGCACGAGGGTTCCTGGTCCTTACACCTGTGAGGCGTGACCCAACATCCCGTTCACTTCATCCCTCGTCCCTAAATTTTTTTCCATTGTTGGGGGTAGTGTAGTACAGAGTAACTTTAGTTTACGGCCGGTTACCACCAGTTGTAGCCTGTCTGTATTTTGTGATTAATGCATGTCGGGTAGGAACCTGTTTTGTGCCTTAGTCAAGTAGTTAATGCTCCCTTTGGGTTACCACTGCGACGCATATTCTTGCGATCCTCATAACGATTCAATGCGTTACACAGGCAGAGGACCCATGTAGTCTTCTACGCAACCGTCTTCTTCCACTCGGCTGTATTGAATGACTAGATCCTGTTAGGTAGATAGATACAGAGACCCCGTGATTCTGGCCTATGCGCATCATGGGCCCTTTTCGGACTGGTGCACCCCCCTCAAATTGTCGCTGGTTATATTATCGTGATAACGGGATTAGTGTCATAACTTGTAATTGTAGCCTTAAGGAATCTCGTTTTCGTAAAACATAAAGAAATGGTCTTAATTAACGTTCAGGATTCATGAACTGTAGTCTTCGGTCGATTCCTTGAGTAGATGAATGCCACTGTAATGTAATCCCTATGTTTGTTTTCCTTTGGCTTTTTATTTTAATATAAAAAGGTAAATGTAAGGTTAGGGTTAGATACAGGACGTAACTGTTGATTTATGTTTGCAATTTAGTTTGGTACAAAATGAAGTGTTGATTGGTGTTAGGGAAAAGTCATAGCCACATAAAGCTAATGTAATGCTAAGTGTTAGCCAACCGGGAATGTAATTTACTGTTATTTTAATCGTTTTTCAACCTCACGCCTGCAACCACAACCACCCTTGGACAGTTATGACCGATGAAGAATGTTTAGTAGAGATGCTAGAATTGTACATAATATTGGTTTTCGATTGGAATTAAGAACAAGTTCTTCAGAAAGGGAAGGATGGTTACTTACAACAGTCTGGTTTTATATTGTTAAGACGAACTAGATTGTTTTACCTTCCATAAAATCTTGACCTATATATATATATATATTATATTAAATGTAGTGGAGTGTAATATAATATAATGGGAATGTCAATGTGTTGTAATATAAGTAGTGAAATGATATAATGTTATAGCATTTATTATTGACCACATACTCGAAGCAAGGTAATTGATATTCATTGCAAGGTTAATTGACATGAACGGGGTTATGACAGAATGTAATATAAAGCAATGTAAAATAATGTGAAGGTAATAAAGTGTAATGTTTTAATGTAAATGTTATTATTGGTTCAGAGTAATAATCGATGTATAGGATGCTGATCATATGCTTATGGTAATGTAATGCTAATATTATTGTTGCTTTCTGTTAATGATTAGGGAAGGAAATGTTAATGCTCAAGTTGATGTTATGAAACTGATAATTTAATGGTTCTAAATTGATGGCACTAGGATTACCATTATAACGATCTTGAATAATTAAACCCTTTGCTCTCAGTATAAGCTTTATTACTCTATGATGTAATCGATGATCTTGACTCAGTGGTTCTAGCTAGATGCATGATTGTTGGTGATTGGTGGTAAGTCGGATTTATTGCACCTTGTGATTAGAATGTTTGATTAATTGGTGATCTATCGCGCTAATCAATATTGATGATAATGGATTGATTTAGAGCTATATTATTACCACGTGGTTAATTAAAGTTAATGTGTGATGGATAAATAGTAACAAGTACTCTCACCCTTAGTTAAATGGAATTTGGTTGATAGAATGAATCTTAGTTAATCATTGATGTTGGTAGAATCTACTTTTTGTTTGGTATTGCTGGTGTCGGTCGGGATGTAGACACCTCCATGTTCCTCAGAAAAGTCGCCAGTCCTGAGACCTTAAATGGTTAAAATCGATGGGAACCTGGGCTTGAGCATTGATTATGTGTCTTGGAGGTCCTAACCATTGCAGGGTAGGATGAGCGGGTAGTCAGTTTAACTTATCTCTGAGTGATCGTCATTAATGCATGCAGTTGCCTGTTATGTCATCTTGTTGTGTTCGTCGTCGGGTTACTAGTTTTCGCCTGAGCAGTCGGCTAGGAGCCTATCTGACCTTCTCTCTCTCTGGAGCAGAGGACGAATATTAAATGCCCTGCTTTCCTGTGCCGAAATAGTAAATTCTACCTTTTGGATTCTTCCTTCTGTCTAAGGTCATTAAATGCTTGCAGTTACTTGTGCACCTTGTGTCTTCTTGTTGTAATCATCGTGGTTGCGTCTTGTTAGTTGTTGGGTGGCGACGTAGAGTCAAGTGGGTCTGTTTCCTTTCTACACATGCGCACACACTTTTAAAAAAAAAAAATTGCACCTGTTAAAGAGTTGTTGTCGTAACGAGGAGGTTCGTTACACTCTAGAACAACAAAATTCAACAGTCACTTTTTATATGGCTTATCTTCCAAACCATAGGCTCTTATCATAGTAAAATGCTCAAAAAGGAACCAGTCTACCACTTTGGTGGTCTTTTACAATGTCTTCCACTTTGGTGGTCTTTTCCACTATTTAGGAATAATTATAACGAATACTTCATTTTGGATGATAAAGTCTAATTTATAGAAATAAAAGAGTCTTAGATGGGAACTAATTATTATACTCATTACTTCACACATATTGACCAAAGTTATTGAATTCTTATCTTATTGATGATATTTATATTCATATATAATATAACTTCAAATTGACAACTTATTAATTAATTCATTAATAACCTAGACATTAGTAACTAATGTGTTTATTGAACCATAATATTGGATTTGTGTTGGATATGTAGGCATAGCTAGCACATACATATCCCACATGTAGACGATAATAACAAGTGATGTTCCTTATATGCATATTTTTAAAATGTTCACAACTTATCATGCATACAAATAAATAAAGTAAATCAAACTTCAAATAATGTTCCTTAAAGAAAAAATAATAATTCAACATTCATCCATCTTCAAAATTAAATTATTATAAATTAAACATGGTAGGAACTATGTGAGGAAACAAGGAAACATAATGGTATGAAGGCCATGTGACCTAACACTAGTGATATATCCACTCATAGTAGAAACATTTTCTAATGAAAACCCATATCATATCGGAGTTTTTATGTTAGAAGCCACATTTTATCCCCACCTTATAGTTAACAAAAACTCTTCATAAGTATTTATATTTCATTGAATTTTGATTTAATAGTATTTTTAATGGTATATCAATGTTCTGTAGAGTGATCTCCTTCTCCATTCTCAAATGATTTAGCCAAGAATTGACATCTTTATGCCAACCCCCATTAAGCCATAGGTGATTTTGACTAGAGTTTGATGATATCATAGGTAGCATGTATTTTATTTCATGTTAGTAGTCTCTTGTGCATGTACATTAGGTACCTAGTTTTAGTCATTCTCTTAATGGGGAAATAACTAATAATATGAGGATAGAATAGGTTGTATGATACTAATTATAAGATTATATATTATAAACACTTTTGAATTTTCTCAGTATTTCTCCATGATTATATAGAAATGCTACAACCCAAATATTCAAATCCATATATAATATAACAAAATTGATGAGTCTCAAAAGCGGTTTGTTTTTTTCCTAGAGCCAAAATTCATAAAATTTACAATTGTTTTCAAGGTAAAAATAGGTTTTGGACATGGAGGGATATGATGTTAGGTTTAATAATCAACAACAAATAAACTCAAAACTATATAAAGCAAGGGAGTTAGGGATTTTATCGTTAAGAAATCCCTTAGTGGAAATATGGTTCCTTTATGTAACAATTAGGTATAAATCCCTTAGTGGAAATCCCTTAGTTTATAGTAAAATTAGGTCCCTTTATGTAACATTAGGTGACCATACAATATTTCATAGTTATGTATTTAGTTCAACTATATCCACAACTATCCAACAATTTTTCCTTAAATCTCTTAAGTGATCCAAATATATAATATAGCATTTGCACAGTTCATATGTTATATAATATAACATTATCACAAAAATTACATCTGCTCCACCTTATCTTAATTTATATTAGGAATACAAACATTCCTCAATCCCATCCCATTTAACATGACAATAAATGAATTAGTATAAAAACTCAATGACATTTAAACGATGCTAATGGGAAGTTTAAAGCAATGGCATATAATCCATGTTCATGCAAGACCTTCACCTCATTGTGATTAAAACATGGGTGTGTGAGGTTATGAAGATTAAACTCTTTGTTTTAGGGATTCTAATGCATTACATTATATGCAGTCTTTGTGGATCCAACCATATGGAACTTTTAAGGAATCTTAAAGAAATGTTCTAATACGTTTTTTTAGTGGATCCAACCATAGGGAACTTTTAATGAATCCACTTGCTTGTTTTTTTTCTAAATTGATTTCCCTTGGTGAACCCAACTTTCTAATTTCAATGACTTCTTTGTGTGGGTTTTATTGATTATTTTGAAAGGATTGTGGTTTTATCTTCTGTCCCTTATCCATTTAGTCATCAGTCTTTTCTTGAGCAGTCGGTCAAGAGCCAAATCAACGATTGTCACTTCGTTGTTTAAAGACCTATAGATTCAAATGACCTTCTTTTCTGTGCATGGATGACGAGTGAAGGATAAGAATTTGTCCTGCTATCTATCTCTTACTTATCTTTTAGTTGATTGATTCATAGCTGAATGTTTAGTCTTTGCGTTTTCTTATTTGATGTGGATTATGAATGATACACTTCTGAGTGGAATGACAGTCCCTTGACGAGCCCAAATTCTAATTTCAATGACTTCTATGTGTGGGTTTTATTGATTATTATGAAAAGGTTGTGGTTTTATCTTCTGTCACTTATCCCTTTAGTCATCAGTCCGGGCGTGGACTTGTGTACATCTCTACATTTTTATTGATAAACTCTGCATTGTGGATAGATATCGAGGAGAGATGTCGACATGAGATTCTCCAAACATTCCTTGCAAATGCTCTAGGTATTCTCAAGAAGGAAGAACATGAACTCTTTCTTTGACTAAGACTCCAAGTGAGCAATAACAATCTCGTCAGAGGAGATTTTCAAACAAGTCTATGAACAGATCAACTATAGAACCTGCTCATGCTAGTGCCATGGATGCAACCTTCTCAGACAAGTTGTGCATTGATACTCCTTCACATGATAATGTAGGGAATACCTCTGGACAAGAGAATATTTCTGGTAATTTTCTTTGATTTTGTTTATTTTTGTTGTATTTTTTTGTATTTAAATTTATGTGAGGTTAAATCTTAAAATTAATTTCAAATGTGTGTGTAGATAGTCAATTTAAAGAAAGGGCCGACAATGAGAGTGGTTGTCATGAAGATTCAATTGTCAGTGCAGAGGGTGAGGGTGGATTTATGAGGCTGTGTTATCAAGAAACATAAGATTACACACCTACGTCCACCTATCCTTCAAATGTTGGTGATGAACTTCCCTAGGAAGGGAATACTGAAGTAATGATGTTTAAGCGATTCTTAGGTGTTAAAAAGAGGTTGGAAAATGATTTGCTGGTATTGGAACTCCCTCAAGAGAGAAAACAAAGTTTGAAATTTTTTTTTCATTCATTGAAAAACTTTATGGATGCATATCAGAAGATGGGGCCAACCACTGACAGTTTTATCGATCTAATGAGGCGGCGAAATTAAGAGGTGATGAGTCTATATAAATGAAAGACAACAAAAAATAGAGTTTCAAAAGAAAATTTCATTTCCATGTTCAATTTCAAAGAGGGCCCAAAGCAGAAGATGTTGAAGGTGCAATATTTTAAGCAGCCTAACTTTGCAAGACATTTGTATAACATATTTTTGGTGGCATACGATAAAGTGTCGTGAAACGATGAGGTTCTACACTATTTTTCAAGACACCTTTTTTGCAGAGTTTTTCTTGCACATGCACCCCGATTGTACTACTCTACCGTCCAAATATTATGGGACTGGTAAAGGAGATACATATGATCACGAAGGGGCATATCGAAGTGTAGCATTGTCGAGGCCTCCACAACTTTTAGTACCTCACCCAACATAGGCATTTGATTCACTTTCATAGTTCCAAGCTACATCAAAAGTTGGCAAAGAGGAAAGGACTGCAATCGGAGAAAATTCGGAAGTTATTTTTTATGGTGTTGATATTGGCATGAAGAGTCAGAGAGTGGAAGCCAATTCCCAGGCCACATTTGTTGATAAAACATATGTGGAGTTAGATACAATGTCAACAAAAGATATTTTGGATTATACAAAATTTTGCAGGGATGGTTGGAGGAAGGTCATTCAGAGTGATGACCCGAACCGTAGATTGGTATGTGTTCTATTTAATAATTTTTTGACGCATTTTATGATAGTCTACTTCTAGTTCTAGATTTAGATATCATTGTCTCTATATAAATAATTGAGTTATTCTTGCCATTAATTGCAGTTTGAAGATATGTTAAACGAATCTCCATTTGTAGGGGACTTGATTCGACATGTTTAAATTTAGATGGGTTGAATTAGGTATGTGTTCTATAATAGTTGTTCAATCTCCACTATTTTGAATAAGAGATCAACAACATTTATAATTTTGTATAATTGTGAACACATTGAATCCTAGATTTAGTTCTTAGTTGTGTTGTTCACAGATCCCTATTCCATCTCCTGCTACTTGGGAAAGCTTGTCTCAATTCTCATTGGGAGAGTTTGAAGAGGGTGAGAGTTCACAGGTATCATTTAATGTCTTAAAATCATTTAAATTTAATGTGTTATCAAAATTTAAATGTAATTTTTCAAATTTTCAAATTTGAAATGTGTTATACAGGCTAATGTGGAGAAGAGAGTACCAGACTTATCTCAATTCTCATTGGGAGAGTTTGAAGAGGGTGGGAGTTCACATGTCTTATTTGATGTCTTAAAATCATTTAAATTTAATGTGTTATAATCATTTAAATGTAATTTTTCAAAATTTCAAATTTGAAATGTGTTATATAGGCTAATGTGGAGAAGAGAGTACCAGGCTTGTCTCAATTCTCATTGGGAGATTTTGAAGAGAGTGAGATTTCACATGTATCATTTAATGTCTTAAAATTATTTAAATTCAATCTGTTATAATCATTTAAATATAAATTTTCAAATTTTTAAATTTGAAATGTGCTATATAGGCTAATGTAGAGAAGAGAGTACATGAGAGTGTGCTTGGAAGGGAAAATGAGATTGAGGAAGCAGAAGAAGCACCCAGATTAGAGAAGGATGTGTCCATTTAGGATGATTCATAAATGTATGTTCTTGACTTTTATCAATTTTTTGTTTTCTCAAATTTTTAGTTTAGCCTTTCCTATTCAATGTGTTGATCAATTATTTTGAAATATATAGAACCCCTAGATAAGTTTATCGTTGTCTTAAATGGTGTAAATTCAAACTTATTTAAGGTTAAATATCATGATGAAGACCTAATTTTGAAGTTGAACATGTTTGAATGTTTGAGAATAGACTCTATCCCACATCAAAAAAGAGAAAGTTTCTAAATTTTCTTCGATTACATTCCTTGCTTTCTTGTCAAAGAATGACGTAGTATGTAAAAATTTGTTTTTTCTACATACAAAGAAGTGAATTCCTTCTTTCTAGAGTATTTTCAAACTCTTAACAAAACTGATTACTAATCACAAAAACCAACATTCAATTAGATTTACAAATAAGCTCACACATATTGTATATGTGAGATGGCTCACACATATTGTATATGTGAGCTCCCTCACATAATTTCAAAGACCATTTCATTATCTCTAATATTAATACATCCCATTTAAATGGTTTTTGAAGAATAACTTAATATACACATGTGTGTATTTGTGTTTTCTTCATGTACATGCAAGATTATATGAGAAAATATATTCCACCGAAGAAAGAGAAGATAAGTATTTTCTGGAAGAATGGTTTTTAAAATTATGATTTGTGAAATTTTTTAGATAATAAGTAGTTTTTTGGAAGAATGGCTTAATATGAAGATTTATGAGTCCTTTAGTTTGAAAGGGCATCGTGGAATTTGATTATATGACCACTGCGGAAGAAAAAGAGAGAAGTATTTAACTGCTGAGGAGATTAGTATTTTATTGTTGTGTAAATATGATAAAATAACATCACCTGGGATGAGAATTTTTTAAGGATTTGAGACTTTATCCACAAGGATAATTTCACCTGAACGATTTTGGACTTTATCCACAAGGAGATAAGTATTTCTTTGGAAGAATGACTTAATATGGAGATTTGTGTTCATTTTCTTCATACACAATTTTATATTTATTTTTAGATTATTATCTAACTCTAAATCACAATTTGTTTTAATAAGAACACAATAACATCACCTGGATGGGAATTTCACCTAAAGGATTTGGGACCTTATCCACAAGGAGAATTTCACCTGAAGGATTTGAGACCTTATCCACAAGGAGATAAGTATTTCATTGGAAGAATGACTTAATATGGAGACTTGTGAAATTTCTTTATACATAGTTCTATATTTATTTTCAGATTATTATCTAACTCTAATTCAATTTGTTTTTTACCAATAACATAATATTTTATTTTTTTTTAAGATTTTAGATAAGATTTACAAATTGTTTAAATTGTGTACTCTTAATTGGAGAGTAACTAGATCTTAAATATGTTTAACTGTGGTTGGTTATGTTATTATTTCTTATTGTTTATTTAATATTTAGTTACAATATATATGCTAATATCTGTTGTTTTTTTATTATTTTTTTATTTTTACACGTGTCTAAATTATATTTGGTGGAAAATATGTTTACAATAAATTTTGTGAGAAAGAGTATGTTGGAGGATGACACTTAATTCTTTTGGTATGTATGTCAATTTTGTTTTAATCACAATTTTTGAATTCTGTATTATTTCGCATGTTTGAATTGTAAATTTTTAGTTTTTGAATTATGTTTTTTTTTGCAGGTTTGAATTTCATGTATGAAGTGATCTATCTTAAAGCGATGGCTTAGAGTCTAGAATTTTGGAATTAAATGTCTTAGTTTTTGTTATCATCCTAAAATGGATATAGAACTTATGTATTTTACAGTGTAACTATTCAGACTTTGATATATATATATATATATAT
>ML814190.1:10481-28590 GCA_009831015.1 Picea engelmannii | reverse complement strand
ATATATATATCATATTTTGGAATTCAAAATAACAATTATTGTCTCATATTTGATTTCTGAAAGTTATGGAAAAAAATGACAAAGTTAACTAGTAATGAACTAATGTTTTGTATATTCTCATTTTTATAATGCATTAAATTAAACATCAAACTATTAAATATTTTTCTGTTATGTATTAATTTGAATGTTTCATTTTATGTGTACTATCAAAAATATGATTCTACTGTCAAAAAGTGACAAAGTTAACTGGTAATGAACTAATGTTATGTGTATCCTCATTTTTAAAGTGGCAAAGTTAACTAATAATGAACTAATGTTTTGTGTATTCTCCTTTTTACAATGCATTAAATTAAGCATCAAACTCTTAAACACTTTTCTTCTAAGTATTAATTTAGATGTTTCATTTTATGTTCAGTGTACATACTATCAAAAATATGAATCTATTGTCTAAAAGTGGCAAAGTTAACTAGTAATGAACTAATGTTGTGTATACATTTTTCTTTTACAATGCATTAAATTAAGCATCAAACTCTTAAATACTTTTCTTAATTTAAATGTTTCATTTTATGTTCATTGTGGAATGTCAAAAATATGATTCTATTGACAAGTCATCAAATAATTTTGGTAGAATAATTTTAGCAGATTCTAGTTACTAATGAAAAAAAAAAATTCTATTTTAGCAAATTCTATCTTTTTTTTTTTCTAGTTACTAATGATTTTGTTGGTTACATAGATGCACTTAACCAATAAAAAAAATTAAAGGAAAAACCATTTAGGAAAAAAATGCACATGAGATCTGCTAAATAAATTACCACTTAAATAAGTCAATGTTCTCAAATCAAGGATAAAAGAGATGTTCAAATTACAATAATTAGGTAGAAGAGATATCCAAATTAATTAAAGGTAATGAATTATACAATAAAATCTTGAGATAGAAGAGATGTTCAACTCTTTTTTGGTTTGTGTGTTAACGATAAAATAAAATGCTCAAAATGAAGTTGCAATAAAATAAAACCTTAAAATGGAAGAGATTCAAACTCTTCTTTAATTTTATCTTTAGCTTTAATATATGTATATTAGAAAATGTAGTCATTAAAAAAATGCTAAAGCTATAAGAGATATTCACCTAAAGGTTCATATACCCTTAATAAAATAAAATCCAAAGACAAATCAATGCTCTCAAATCAATGATAAAAGAGATGTTCAAATTAATTATAGGATAATTAGGTAGAAGCGATATCCAAATTAATTATAGGTAATGTTTTTACAATAAAATCTTGAGATAGAAGAGATGTTCAACTCTTTTTTGTTTTGTGTGTTAACGATAGAATAAATGTTCAAAATATTCAAAATAAAAAAGATGTTCAATTCAACTTTAATTTATATAATGCTCGTAAAATAAAACAAAAATTAGAATGAGTTAAAATTTGAAAAAAATCTTGTCGAAAATTTGAAAAATTAAAGAAAAAATTATTTAGGAAAAAAATGCACATGAGATCTGATAAATAAATTGGTTTACATAGATGCACTTAACTAATAAAAACAAGTAAAGAAAATATAGGCATATGAGATCATAGATTCAAACTCATAGAATGTGAACTGTTGTTTAAATATATTTAAGAATATGCAAACTCAATAGATGGACAAGAAAAAAGTGAACTGTCAAACATACAATATGTACCATTGCACATCTATTTAAGAATGTATTCAATAATAGACAACATGTTAAACCATGCAAAACTTATTTGAGAATATATTATGGAAGTAGAAAATAATTTAAACCATGCAAACCCTACGCTGGTATGAACTATACTAAATGTTCGTGATCTACCAATTTACTTTCAGAAAATTTGTGTTTGATTTTGGAAGAAGGTAACCAATGTGGAATTCAAGGGAGGAGGTATGCATTCAAGGATTGTGTTTTAGACATTCCAAGGAACAACACATACCCCTTGTACAACTCAGATAACATGTACATGAAAGAGAATTACATTAGGAAAACAAAGAGATGATAAAAGAGATGTTCAATTCTTTTTTGGTTTGTGTGTTAATGATAAATAAATGCTCAAAATGATGTAACAATAAAATAAAACCTTAAAATGGAAGAGATTCAAACTCTTCTTTAATTTTATCTTTAGCTTTAGTATATGTATATTATAAAATGTAGTCATTAAAAAAATACTAAAGCTATAAGAGATATTCACCTAAAGGTTCATATAGCCTTAATAAAATAAAATCCAAAGAGAAGTCAATGCTCTCAAATCAAGGATAAAATAGATTTTCAAATTACAATAATTAGTTAGAAGAGATATCTAAATTAATTATAGGTAATGTTTATACAATAAAATCTTGAGATAGAAGAGATGTTCAACTCTTTTTTGGTTTGTGTTAATGATAAAATAAAATGCTCAAAATATTCAAAATAAAAAAGATGTTCAATTCAACTTTAATTTATATAATGCTCATAAAATAAAATAAAAATCGAAATGAGTTAAAATTTGAAACAAGATATTATTACAATAGAAAATATAATGGTTGAAAAATACAATAGAAAATATTATTGGTGTAATGGTTGTAAAACACATATAAAATATGGTTGAACCATATTTTATCTGTGTTTTTTAAGAATGATCTGGAGTTTTTTTATACATGTACCATTTTTATAAATATCATATTTGAAAATATGAACTTGAAGATAGTCAAAACAAGTCATCAAAATATGGAATCTACTTTCAATGAAAAATAAAAAAATTTGGAATGTACTTTCAATAAAAAATAAAAAATTATGGAATGTACACATGTGACACTTGTTTAAAAACACTGTAATGATATTCCATCTTCAATTATTCGTTCATCATCGACTTTGGACATTTTCCATTTTATAACTTTTATTTTTATTTTTATTGAACTTCTATTAACTTTATGCGCACTGCACATACCAAATGACTATATTGACAACTTGTGACATCTGACTGGTAGTCTTGAAAGTGAACATGAGTATTGGTTTGATGGGTTTCTTGAAAAAAATATCCTTTCAATACAATGGATCCTCTTTCATATATAAAACCGTTATCATCAAAATCTTCTAATAGCCTCATATTTTGCTTCGTGCATCGCATCAAATAATATTTCACGTTTTCAATATTGTCTATAGGTGCAACCATGTCAAAAACATCTCCTGAAAATAATTGGATATATTGGACAACAAATAATTTGTGTTAGATTATAACACAAGTACATCTGCAAGTTATTTGAAAAAAATTAAACTTAAATTTTTTACCTTCTCTAACAAGATGAGAAACTCTATCGCCATCAACTGACACTATAGTTTCATTTTATTCTATCTCTTCTGAGCTTGCAAGTGACATTTTTCCTTTTACATTAAGTTCAGAATGTTTCCAAGTTTTAACATATCCTGCATTTTTTTTCTCGCAAATATCTATGGATTAAGTGTCCTCTATGCAAACTGAACAAAAACAAGAGTCATTTCTTCTATCAAATGCAAACCCATTTTGAAAACGTTTTGTTTTAACTGGATGTATTTTTTGTGTCCCAAATATTGTACTGGTGTAATATGGGATTGATATATTTACATCTTAGATTCCAACATACCAAAAAAACCTACACAAGACAAGAACTTGTTAACTTGAAATCTCTCAAGAAAATGATTGAAGATTGAATATAAATTTGAACACGTTCAAATTTATATATCATGTGTACATACATGTAACATTTATATATAGAAACATCTGTGCACATCCCTTGACATATTATATTCATGGCTTAGTGCCATTTTGCACCATTCAATAACTTGTTCAATGGTTTCAAATCGATCAGCATGAGGGTTCAACTGATACCTTCGAGGTACTCACTTTATACATGCTCTTGCATTGTCGTGCTCTCATTTTCCATGACCAATCTCAAAAAAATTCCAAGAATGTGTAATGTTTAATTTTTTATGAAGACGACATAACCAATAGAATGATTGTGCAGATTTGAACTGACCCACACACCCATTGAACCATATCCAATGTCGATTGAATCTGATTTCACGTTCTTTCAATGAATTATAAAATTTATCAAAACAATGTTGTACATAATGTGTGTCGTGTGCTCGATTATCACTTATATAAAAGTGATATTATTTAATAACATGTCGATTGTAGTTGGTTCTTTCTATGTTATCAAGAATCCGTTGAGCATGTCTATATAGAACCTGGACAAATATCGTGACTTGATCATAATGAGAATATTCGCTCTGTATTTCTTTTTGTGCAACAAATGTGTAATTCTTTGCAAAATCAACTACAACCAAAATTGTCCCTGGTGGAAACACTTCACGAGATTGTTTGAATTGTAGATCTTTCCATCAAGCTCTATGTGAATGCTTAGTGTATTTATAGATTTCTTCCTCAAACTTCTTCAAAACATCTATCACGCAGATTTTATCTACCTTCAAATCAATCCTTTTGGAAATAACATTTGAAGAAAGTGGAGTCGTGCTGCACATATATTCATATCTCTTCCAATTGACTCTTATATTAGAAAATAATTGATCATTCATATCAATATGATACTTTGAATGAAACAAACTTATATTTCCATAACGATCACATTTCTTTACACCAACACATCTTTTTTTGTAAAATAAATCATCATCTTCTCTTTCACATAGAATTTTAGATATAAAAACACGGAATGTGGAAGGAGGAGGTGAACCTGGCCGTAAAGTTTTACGAAAATCCAAAAAAGTGTCGTAATACAACTCAAATTCCACATGATAACGACAACAACAAGTGTCACGGATAGTGATGGGTCTAACAAACCATGGTTTTTGTTGCACAAATGTATTGATGGAAATTTTAACTTCTTTGTGCTCTTCTTTGAACTTATTGAACAACTCTATTTGTGTCATTGAAAATATATGTTTTATATGTTCTTCATATTTTTTTCATGCTATTCTTTGTCACAACACATCCCTTGTATGTGGTGAAACACGAGATTCTTCCAACCAACAATTACGGGCCAATTATTTAACATTTTCTACAAGTCTATCTTTGTAGGATTGTGACTGCTAGTGCACTCCTCGGAGCACGATCGCCTCACCAGGACCTTCTTTCCCCTCAGCCCGAAGAGTGTCAATACTCTTCTATCTCCCAATCGAAATATCTGCACCCACAGTTCACTTCGTGCAATCCTCCTTTTCTTTTCTCGGAGGATCGAAACTCACGGCTTCGTGAGTTCTTATTTGCTCTTTCGACTCCCGAATCCCCGAGACCTGATATGTCAGTCAATCACTGAATTTCTCTTCTCCGCTATCAGAACTTCTCTTTATCGTGCCTTCGCTGATCGTGACATTAAACACTCGGAGTTCAAACTCCTGAGATCCGATGTGCCAAGATGCCAACAACTCACAATCTCACTTCCTCGAAATATCGCTGCTCACGCGCCCAAGTGACTCCTGCTTCGACTCCCAATGCCCGAGACGCCGAAATGCCGATACCTCGCGTCACCTGCCATGTCACCCGCTGTGGCCCACACAATCCACATGATCGTCGGGGCTTCGCTTCTCGCCCTCTCACGACTTCTACTTCAAAGAGTTGGAGTCTTACCTCGCGAACTCCCGATATACCGATACACGAGTATGAACACACCCCTCCTGATCCCGACCAATGGCTCCTGCCTCCTGGGCTTCAACCCTTTCTCTATGCCTGAACGATGGCTTCCTTGTCCTCTTGTAGACCCAATGGTTCTCGAATTCTCGCGACTCCTCCTCGGAGAATTCTGACGGTCCATTCAAATAGCCAATTGAAACAAGCGCTTATTCCACGAAGCCCTGTCCAACTGCACGCAAGTTTCCATCACTTTCTCGAGCACTTTCAGCACAACCTCTCTATGCAGTCCTTCGACGAATTGAAAAGGATTATCTCTCCTGAGCTTTCACGACTTCAAATCCGTCAGGAAGAACTCTTGCACGCACCTTTTGCAGCAAACCTTCGATCACGACTAAGTGATGAAGCCCTTGATCCTGCGCACTCCTGCAGCAGAAATCCTTCAACTCTTTGCTCAGAATCGCAACTCTGGGACTTTGTCTAGCCTGCGCACACCTTGCACAGCTTTGGTGCCAAATCTACACTTCTGAGAGCTTAGAACAAAAGTTCTTCTATCTGAACCATGCAGTCACGCACTCCTTGCGGACAAATTCAACTGCACTCCTTGCAGGAATTCTCTGGTTCAAGATAGAGAAACAATTGAAACTAACTTCTTGTCCTTCCAGACTTCACTTCAACCATGAAATCACATACATAGCATGTAAAAGCAAATGTGTGACAAGAAGCAAACATTCATGAGCATAATATCACCAATACACAGAGAATAACACAACCATGGAATTGAATCAAAGCTTTCTTATATTAATCCAATATCTGTACATGGAAGTTCTTCATACACTTCTTTGCATGCTCTTTCTCTCCTGCTTCAATGAATAATGTTACAATGTACAAAGGAGGGTGTCTATATCTCGTTTCCCTCTTGAGCTCTAAGCTATCAAATCTAGAATTAAATATTCTATCTACTTTTCATTAACTATCTTAAATGCCTCATCTACCTAAGGACGTGAGCTATCCGCTCAAGGTACACTACAATGTACAAGTGCGCTTCATTAATTTCACACATTAATGTTTGGCGCAACAATATCAAGGTGTTTCAAAATTTGTGCTGGCGCTGTCCAGCTGTTCTCCGCTTCCGCGCTGGCTCGTTTGATGAGTTGTCGATGCTCCTGCATCATACTCCTCATCTTGAAAAGTTTCATGGAATCCTGTCCATGATCTCCTGCACAGTCTGTCCATGCTTTTGAATCACTACTTCTGTCTCCCAGCTGGCATCCTCCACTGGGTGGTTCTTCCATTTGACCAGATACTCAAAATATTACTTCTGCCTGGTCTTTCTACCCACTCTCTTGTCCAGTATGCACTCCATCTGTGGCTTTTCTGCTACTGGCATCTGCTTCGTCCATTGGATCACTGGCTCCTCAGTTCTAGTCTCAGTTTCTCCAGCCCTGTATGGGTATAAATATGAAACATTGAATATCAGAGATATCCCGATGCCATCCGACAACTCAATCTCATATGCATTCTCTCTGAATTTATTCAAGATTCTGCATGGCCCAATTTTCTTCATCTTGAGCTTATTGTATGTTCCCCTTGGGAACATTTCTTTCCTCAAGTGTGCCAGAACTAGATCACCAACTTCAAACTGAAGTTTCCTCCGACACTGATCGACTCTGCGCATATACTCCTGGCTCGATTTCATCAATCGCTGCTTCACCTGACTGTGAAGTTCCTGCATCACCTCAGCGAATTCTTCTACACTAGCATTGCTAGTCGCAGTCTGTTCTGACTCCCTGAGTTCAGAAACTCCTCTTGGTTGTGTCCCATACACAATCTGAAATGGACTTTTTCCTGTACTCCGATTCACCGAATCATTGTATGCGAACTCTGCCTGTGGAAAAATGTTGTCCCAGCTGCTGTGATGCTTCGTCACCAAGCTCCTCAATAAATCTCCCAGACTTATGTTGACAACCTCTGTTTGTCCGTCTGTCTGCGGATGATAAGCAGAACTAAATGCTAAGTTGGTCCCTAGCTTCTTCCATAGCATCCTCCAAAAGTGAACTATGAATTTTGTATCCCTATCTGAGACTATGCTTCGCGGCAATCCATGAAGTCTAACAACCTCTTTGAAAAACAAGTTTGCGATGTGTGTCGCATCGCTGGTCTTCTAGCATGGAATAAAATGTGCCATCTTTGAAAACCTGTCCACCACTACAAATATGGAATCAACACCCCTTTGCGTCCTCGGCAAACCCAACACGAAATCCATGCTAATTGCCTCCCATGGTCTCTCTGGTATGGGCAATGGATGATAAAAACCGACATTCTGCTTCCGGCCCTTCGAATGTTGACAAATTCGGCACCTGTCAACAAACCTATTTACATCTTCTCGCATGCCTGGCCAAAAATACGATTTGCTTAACTTCGCAAATGTTTTGTCATGTCCAAAATGTCTTGCCAATCCACCACTGTGCTTCTCCTTCAACAAGTTCTCCCTCATGGAGCAATTCGGAATACACAGCTGATTGCCTCTGAACAACAATCCTTCTTGGATCATATAATCTATCCAAGGACTCCAATCTCTCAGAACTGGATTCTCAGCTGCTTCGTATGCTTATGCAAAATCTACATCTCTGGCATACATGTCCTTGAGATTTTCAAAACCTAACGTCTTGACTCTGAACTCCTACAACAACAAACATTTCCTGCTCAAAGCATCAGCCACTTTGTTAGCAGTCCCTAAAATGTGTTTAATCACAAACGTGAAATTTGGCATATACTCTACCCATTTTGCATGTTGCTGGTTCAACTTCTCCTGTTGACTTACAAACTGCAATGCATGATTATCACTGTACAGAACGAATTCCTTTGGGATCAAGTAATGCCTCCACTTCTTCAACGCCTGTATGATAGCATAAAACTCTTTATTATACATGGAGTACTTCAACTTCGCCTCATCCAACTTTTCAATGAAATATGCAACTGGTCTGTCCTCCTGGCTTAAGACCACTCCTATGGCATACCCACTGGCATCACATTTCACCTGAAATGTCTTCTGAAAATCTGGCAATACCAACACTGGTTGCTCTGTGATATTTCGCTTCAACAGGTTGAATCTTCTTTCAGCCTCAGTTTTCCAATGAAAAGTTTTATGCCACTTCTTCACTGTGTCCATCATCGCGGCGCTAATTCCACTGAAATTCCTGATGAACTTTCGGTAGAAACTAGCTAATCCATGGAAACTTCTCACCTCGAAAATATTTCTTGGTGATGGCCAATTCTTGATCACTTCCACTTTTTCCGGATCCATTTTCAACTCATTGGCCGAAATCACAAAACCCAAATAAATGAGCTCTGTCTTCATGAATGAAAATTTCTTCATGTTGATCAATAGCTTCTCCTGCTGTAGCTTTCTCATCACAATGGCCAAATGTTTCAAATGATCAGCTTTTGTCTTGCTGAAAATTAGTATATCATCCAGATACACGACGACAATTTTTCCGATGAATTCCCTCAGGACTTCATTCATCAGCCTCATGAATGTGCTCAGCGCGTTTGTCAAACCAAACGGCATGACTAGCCATTCGTACAAACCTTCATTTGTCTTGAATGTTGTCTTCCATTCATCACCTTCCCTCATGCGAATCTGATGATATCCGCTCTTCAGATCAATCTTCGAAAAATAATTTGCCCCACTCAGGAAATCCATCAGATCATCCATTCTCGGCAGTGGAAACCTGTACCTAATGGTTATCTTATTAATCGCTCTAGAGTCTATACACATTATCCATCCTCCATCCTTCTTTGGACTAAGTACTGTTGGAACAACACACAGACTAAGACTTTCCCTGACCAGTCCTTTATCCAATAAATCCTGGACCTGCCTTTAGACCTCCTCATTTTCTTGTGGCGTCAACCTGTACGCAGCCTTGTTCGACAAACTAGCTCCCGGTATGAGGTCTATGTGGTGACTCACACTTCTCATTGGTGGCAACGAACGAGGTAATTCGTCCACGATGATATCAGCGAACTCTCCCAGCAGTTCCTGAATCTCATCTGGCAAGTCGTCCACTCTTGTGTTAGTCAAGACAATTCTCGACTTCCTAACCACAAAGAATTGTGGATCTTCCTTCCTCTCCATCTCCGTAAGCAGTTGCTTTCCACTCATAAGAAGTATCGTGTTTCTTACTTCCGGTTTCACTTCTTTATCCTTTATTGGAAGCAATCTGTGTGTCCTCCCATCCTTCTCCAAAGTATATGTGTTCATCCTTCCATCATGAACCACATTTCTGTCATACTGCCATGGTCTACCCAGCAATACATGACACACATCCATGGGAATGACATCACACAAGATTTTATCATTATATCCTCCTATCTTAATGTCCACTAAGCATTGTTTAGTGACACTCACCTGATGTCGCTTCTGTAGCCATGTTACCTTATATGGACTCGAGTGATCATTTGTCTCCAGCTCCAGTTTCTCCACCATCTCAGTTGAAACGAGATTATCGGTGCTTCCTCTGTCTACGATGACCTTACATTTCCAGCCCTTGGTCTTACAAGCTGTCCTAAACAATCGGCTCCTCTGAGCTTTGTCCTCCACCTTCTTCTCAGGTGTTAAGAGAACTTTATGCATCCCAAGCGATCTTCCGCTTTCTGCATCTTCAGACTCAGCATGACGCCTCTGCGCTTCAGTGATATGAGCTTCTCCTCTGCCCGGTTTCCTGTCTGGACAATCAACGGCTTTATGTCCATCCTTCCCACATGTAAAACAAGTAATTACTCCTCCTCTTCCCCTACCTCGACCTCTAGTACGAGGAAGAATGTTTGCATCAGCATAATCTCCTCGCTGATCATTTTGTTGTCTTCTCTGTTCAACCTGTGGTTGTCCTCGCTGTGAGGTTCCACCTCTCTCAACCTTACCCTGAGGTTTCTTCCATTCCTCCTTGGGCTTCTGAAATTTCTCTTGGGCAACTGCCTTGCCTCTGGGCTGACTTCTGCTTCGCCCTCGCTAACCTAGCTTACGCCTCAACTTTTCTTCGACTTTCAGAGCCATCTGGTAAGCATCCTCAACTATTCTGATGGTTACCATGCTTAACTCATCCTGAATGTCGTATCTCAAACCATTCAGATATCTAGCGACTTTCTCATCATCGCTCTCCCGATGACCTGCTCTGATATTGAGCTTGTAAAACTCTTCGGTGTATTCCTTCACCGTCATCAACTTCTGTCTCAGTTTATGCATCCTCCTAAACAGAGTGATCTGATAATCCCTTGGGATGAACTTCGCGATCATTTGATCCCAGCTTTTGATCTTCTGCTTGCCCTTGGAACATCTATTTGCCTGTAGCTCATCCCACCACAATGCTACATGTCCTTTCAAGCGTGTAACTGCATGCTTGACTTTCTTATCTTCTTCCACATCTTCGTAATCGAAGTATGTGTCAAGAGCCCTTATCCAATCTAGCAGCTCCTCTACATCCAAATTTCCCTCATAGACGAGAATGTCCATTTTCGCCTTCGCGCCCATTCTGGCGATGGCTTTGATCAACCGCTTGGTTGATGCATCCTCTACGACGACTTCTTCTGCATGTACAACTTCCTCTTCTACTTCGGAATCACTAATATCCCCTGCACCAATTCCATGTCTTTGTGCAGTTTCCATCTCTTCGAGCCTTGCTCGGAGATCTCTCATTTGGCGCTCCATTTCTGGATTTCCTGCTGGCCTACCTCTTCTTCTCACCTCCCTGTCTTTAGGATCTGGTGACTGCCTTTCTCTTCTCGGCGGCATGATGTGTTCTCTTTTCTCTCTTTGCTATAGAAATCAAAGAAATTCCCGCTCCGAGACCACTTGACTGCTAGCGCACTCCTCGGAGCACGATCGCCTCACCAGAACCTTCTTTCCCCTCGGCCCGAAGAGTGTCAAGACTCTTCTATCTCCCAATCGGAAGATCTGTACCAACATTTCACTTCGTGCAATCCTCCTTTTCTTTTCTCGGAGGATCGGAACTCACGGTTTCGTGAGTTCTTATTTGCTCTTTCGGCTACCGAATCCCCGAGACCCGATATGTCAGTCAATCGCTGACTTTCTCTTCTCCACTGTCGGAAATTCTCTTTATCGTGCCTTTGCTGATCATGACATTAAACACTTAGAGTTCAAACTCCTAAGATCCGATGTGCCGAGATGTCGACAACTCGTGATGTCGCTTCCTCGGAATATCGCTACTCATGCGCCCAAGTGACTCCTGCTTCGACTCCCGATGCCCGAGACGCCGAAACGCCGATACCTCACGTCACCCGCTGTGGCCCACATGATCCACATGATCGTTGGGGCTTCACTTTTCTCCCTCTCATGACTTCTACTTCAAAGAGTTGGAGTCTTACCTCACGAACTCCTGATATGCCGATCCACGAGTATGAGCACACTCCTCGTGATCTCGACCAATGACTCCTACCTCCTGGGCTTCAAACCTTTCTCTACGCTTGAACGATGGCTTCCTTGTCCTCTTGCAGACCCAATGGTCCTCGGATTCTCGCGACTCCTCCTCGGATAATTCCGATGGTCTGTTCAAATAGCCAATTGAAACAAGTGCTTATTCCACGAAGCCCTGTCCAACTGCACGCAAGTTTCCAGCACTTGCTCGAGCACTTTCAACACAACCTCTCTATGCAGTCCTTCGACGAATTCAAAAGGCTTATCTCTCCTAAGCTTTCACGACTTCAACTCCCTCAGGAAGAACTCTTGCACGCACCTTTTGCGGAAAACCTTCAATCATGACTAAGTGATGAAGCCCTTGATCCTGCGCACTCCTGCAGCAGAAATCCTTCAACTCTTTGCTCAGAATCGCAACTCTGAGACATTTTCTAGCTTGCGCATGCCTTTTATGGCTTCGTTTCCAAATCTGCACTTCTGAGAGATTAGAACAAAAGTTATTCTATCTGAACCCTGCAGTCACGCACTCCTTGCGGACAAATTCAACTGCACTCCTTGCAGGAATTCTCTGGTTCAAGATAGAGAAATAATTGAAACTAACTTCTTGTCCTTCCAGAATTCACTTCAACCATGAAATCACATACACAGCATGTAAAATCAAATGTGTGACAAGAACCAAATATTCATGAGCATAATATCACCAATACACAGAGAATAACACAACCATGGAATTGAATCAAAGATTTCTTCTATTAATCCAATATCTGTACATGGAAGTTCTTCATACACTTCTCTGCATGCTCTTGCTCTCCTGCTTCAATGGATAATGTTACAATGTACAAAGGAGGGTGTCTACATCACGTTTCCCTATCGAGCTCTAAGCTATCAAATATAGAATTAAATAATCTATCTACTTTTCATTAACTATCTTAAATGCCTCATCTACCTAAGGATGTGAGCTATCTGCTCAAGGTCCACTACAATGTGCAAGTGCGCTTCATTAATTTCACACATTAATGTTTGGCGCAACAATATCAAGGTGTTTCAAAATTTGTGTTGGCGTTGTCCAGCTGTTCTCTGCTTCCGCGCTGGCTCGTTTGATGAGTTGTCGATGCTCCTGCATCAGATTGTCTAGAAATCACTATCCAACAAGCCAATTCATCATTTACATCTATTTGGAAACAAAATTTCTATGTTTGTGCAATTTTTTTCATGAAGTTCCCATCATTTTTTCCATGTGTCGTGTCAAACGATCTTTTATATTGCTATATGAAACAACTACTATTTGTATCTCTCTACGTGCAATACGAACATCTTCTTTTTGAGATCTTCCAAAAGCTTTTATTACAGTAGTTATATTGTTAAAGACATTATGTTTCACCTTTGTATCCTTTGTCAACTTTTGAATACTCAATAATGATGTAGCTTCTTTTAACTTTCTTGACTTCATTAGACAAAGTAAAAGTTGATCTTGTACTATTACTGATTCATCTTTGAAAAAAGTATTATACATATTCTTAGTTCGATATCTTATATAATGCTTAGCTTTTTTCTTTCCAAATTTGTCAGTATCAACATTTTCTAATATTTCATCATCAATGTTGATAGATTCTCCTGCATATTTCAATTTAAAGTTTATATTAAAAAACATAACCCAAACACAAATTCACTAAATTATATATACTTGAGTGTTCATCTTGTATTATCTAAATTTATGTACATACCTATAGGTGATTCATCTTGTGCTTCAATTTCGGTTTCAACGTCTTCTGCTTCAATTTCGGTTTCAACGTCTTCTTCGACATTATGAGACAAATCTATTTATGTTTTTTTTAAAACATCAAATTGTAATTACAATCAATTATGTTATTTACAATATTTTAAATTTGAATTCTGTACTTTGAATTCTGTACTTTCTTAATACAGTCTCAATGTGTGTCGTATTCTCAATCATCATATGTGCATGCATACCTGGTTGAACTTCTTCTTGTTGAAAATCTCTATTGACATTATCATCGTTTCTTTCTTTAATATTTGCACATTCTTGTTTCTTTCTCCGATAAATATCTTTCCTTTGTTCGATTTGGCGAGTATCATCTCGAGTGCGATCAAATTTTCTCTTGCGCAAAATTTTGTTTCCCATGACTTTTATAGTTATCTATAAAATATATGTTCAACAAAGAATTCACCTTGAAAAAATGTTCAACATTTATCTTTCAACATATAAATTGTTATTCAAATAAAAACTTGAACAAACATCAATTACTTTATTCAACAAAAAAAAAAAGTTGTTTTGAAACTTTGTTTAAGTGCTCTAGAAAACCATCATGTATCGATATCAACCCTTGAAGCAAGTTCGATAGAAAATTCTGGTATCCCCAACAGTATGATTAAGGGACTTCAGTTTGATTGATGTATAATGGTATGATGTTTAATATATTTGTAGGTAAGACTATTCTAGATGGATAGTACATGTCATGCAATTTCCGGTGATATGTTGAATGTCACATAACTCCTCACGGTTAGAGAGTTATGGCCTGGTGAAGTGGAGAACCCTCATGAGTTATCTAGAAGGTAAAAGAAGTCAAATTAATTCTAGAAGCTCCTAGAAGAAGTTGACTAGTCAAGTGGGTGAAACTAGGAGTTAGTCATGGGTTAAGCTGTTGCAATAAGAAAATAATTAAAAATAATTTAGTTGCAACTAGAAGTGGAGAATTTACTATTTGTAGCAAAGTGAGTTAGAAGTAGAAAAGTGGTTAGAACTGGGTTAGTCCTAAAATAAGGAAAGTGGGTTAAGTTGGTCAAAGGGTAACCCCTTGAGGGAGCTACATGGAAGTATAAATAAGAGAGAAAGGCTCTCCCATTAGCACCTATTGAATATCATTGAATATATATTTTGTGAAAGGTTTTTTGGGAAGATATCATTGATAAAGAAAAGTGTGACAGAAAAGGGGCAGCAGGAAAAGTGAGACAGAAAAATCGTGGGAGGAAAAATGCGGCAAGAAAAGTGCGGCAGAAAAAGTGTGGAAGAAAAATTGCGGCAGGAAAAGTGTGGTAGAAAAAAAATAGCAGAAAAATTGTGGTAGAAAAAGTGCGATAGAAAAATCATGGCAGAAAAACCAAGGCAGAAAAAGTACGACAGAAAAATCGCGGTAGAAAAATCACGGTAGAAAAATCGTGGCAACAAAACCGTAGAAGCATGATGCTACAAAAATAAAAAATGTATGGTTTTCATATGTGTAGTGTTGAATTTATGAATCTCATTAAGGGTATTCCTTGTAAATATATTGGATGCCCTCTTGAAAGTTTAGGGATTGTTGTAGAGTTAATAGGAGGCAGATCTACTGAAGTTATTGGTATAGATAGAGGTTGTATAACAATGAGGTTCTAACACATGGTTTGAGGTACAAACTTGTGGTATAGTGTTTGAGGTATATGTGATCAGATTAGATTGGTTGATGAGTATACAGTGATAGGTTTCTCAGTGACAAATTTGATAGAACAAGTTGTGACAGTGACAAATTCAGTTTCGACATTTGACACTTATATTTTAGGGAAACTGGACAAGGCAAGGATAGGTGGTTGTATCCACCTTCCGGTTGTAGCCGAAGAACATAGGGGGTTGTAGCCTCCTTCTGGTTGTAGCCAAAGAATTGGGGAGTTGCAAATTCCATCAGGTTGTAGAGTGAAAATAGGGAGTCAGAGCCTCCTTCCAGTTGCAGCTAGAAAATAAAGGAAGTTGGTGCTTCCAATGAATTTAATTCTTAAAGACAAATAAGACAAAGCATTCTATGTTTTTCTCCCGCATTGGGTTTCCACGTAAAAATATTGGTGTACTGTGTATGTGTATGATTGTTCATTTGTTCATGGTTTATTTATTGTGCACTTATTGGATGATAATTCTATATTGATCATAAATATAAATAACACTTGCATACCATGGTTAAAAAGATTAAAAATCTCTATTACTGATTCACCCCCCCTCTCAGTAATCCAACAAAGTAGAATTTCTAGCTATTCATATTCCCCACATAACTAGGAATGGGATTGACATGAAGCACTTAAGATATTTTTTGGTAAACCAAACATAAATACATGTATCTGTGGAATCACCTTTCCAAAGGTTTTGGATACCCATAATCACCCACTAAGCTCCCCAACCTCAAACTAGATTTTTTGAGAAAAATTATAATGCAAGGACAAATGGGGGGTGTTTTCCTCACTACACCTACAAAGTAAACAAATTCTTGGACTTGCTCTATTTATTTTCTGAAGAAATTCTCGGTAGGTTAAAAATTTGTCTTTTAATATGAGCCACATAACAAACTTACACTTGGAAGGGGCCTCAAAATTTTCAAAGCTTCTGCCACCACCATTTGTCCTCACTTGGTCTTGGTATGAAAATAGATAAATATATAATACTAGGGATATATTCCCCCCTGCTCCATTCAGATCCCATATTAATTCATCTAGGGAATTTTTCAATCATATATGAGCCTTCCCGAGTTATGCTAAAAGGTGATCCCACCTCAGGGCCAAAATTCTTTCTAGATCGAGATCGACTACCTTTCTCCAACTTTGAGACTACAAGGATGTGTCATTTGGTATGTCAATCTAATTAAGTGTGTACATATTCCAATTACCTATAGGTGTTGTATGATTTCATCAAAAAGGAATATGTCTCTACCACACCCCATTATTGAATCTACCCCCACTCTTACTTGTGATCCATCTGACACTCTCCATTCTAGATAAGATCCTATGTATCAGAAGGATAGTGTCAATTCCTCCCATTGGTTGGGCACATTCATCATACTCTTCTTTTCCTTTCTAATATAGTCCAAGAGATTTTATGGAGCAATGTATTTCTATATAGGAATCATTTTCCACAGGCTCTCCTTTGTGATGACATTACATAATGAATTTCTTGCTAGATATTTGCCAAATAAATGTACTTTTTTCAACCCCCATCCCCGAAAGGATTTTGGAGTTGCAATCCTATGCCACTTAACCACATGGTTGTTGGATTACTTAGAGAGGGGGATGAATCAATAATAGAGAAATTTAATCATTTTTAACCATAAAATGAAAGTGTTATATCAATTTATCATTATCATCCAATAGTTTCAGAGTAAATAAACAATGAACAAATGAGAAATCATGCACATACACAATACACCAGTGTTTTTATGTGGAAACCCAAAGCAAGAGAAAACCACAGAATTATTTTTCTTTTATGGATTTAAGAGTTACATTCATTGGAAGCACCAAATTCCTTTGTTTTCTAGATGCAACTTGAAGGAGGATGCAACCCCCTAGTTTCTCAGGATACAACCAGAGGGAAGCTCCAAATCCCCAATTCTCTGGCTACAACCAGAAGGAGGCTACAACCCCCTATGTTCTTCGACTACAATCGGAAGGTGGCTACAAACACATGTCCTTTCCTAGTCCAACCGCTCTGAAATATAAATAGACTGATGGAACCACTGCCACACTATCACTATGAGATATACTGCTGTAAACCTGTACCAATCAACTTGTATGTAACAACCTAAAAGTTCTAAACAACATTTTTAATCATAAGCAAACTAATTCCTAACTAAGACAATAACATCAACCATCGTCGGCCTTCGGAACTTCTTCCGTCGGGATTCCGCTATTCGCGTTGTTTAATGGCTTGAACTCACATACTTGTGGAAATCGGGAAATCGTCGGTCGGGAGTTCGCGAGCCCTGTTGCACCATGCATAGGACCTTCCAAGTCCCGAACTCCGATATCCCGAGGTACGTGGGTTCGTACTGGTGGGGTTACCTCTCGCTATCGGGGTTCACGAAATCGCGAATTCTCTTGTCGTTAATCCCTTGCACCGAGAATTCCCGAGTGCCGAACCCCGAAATCCCGAGGTCCTTTACCACGTGTCACGTCGTTCGATCAACGGTCCCGATTGAATCGGGAAATCGCTACTCGCGATTTCAACGGGTATGGGACTCATGCCTCTACAAACGCCGAAGTCCGAATTCCCGATGGTGCCTGGACTTGCTGGTGTCGAAGGGTTAAATCCCTT
>ML814189.1:81385-102714 GCA_009831015.1 Picea engelmannii | reverse complement strand
GGACCTACTTGTGTGCTTTCTCCCTAGGGTTTCAATGATTAAGCATAATAATAACAAAGTAACCATACATGTAAGATATTAAACCTACAACCATTCAATCAAGAAGTTTTGTATGCAAAATACACTTACAAATTCATGAAGAGCTTAACAAACCCTAGTTGTAACACCTTCCAATGATAAAAAGACCATATGCATGCCAAAGATGATCCTTCCAAGTGTAGCGCCTCACTCCAAGAGCCAAAAAATAAGACAAAAGACTAAAAGTATCACTCTCACAAGAGAGAAAGTTTTTTTATTATCAAATGAGGCTAAAACGTCCTCAATATATATCATCCAAATGACATTTAATTAACAAAATAGGTCATTAAAAATAGCCGACAAGGCTGACTTATCAATATTCAATTATTTGTCACATTAAATGCTAAAATGTCAAAGAAAGAGCTAAAAAGGGAGACGTCAGGCCCCTCTGAGGGAGACGTTGGCCCTTTCAGGGCATCATCAGCATCCAGCAGGCAAAATGTTGCCCCCCTTGGGGCTCCTGCAACCTGCCACATGTGCCTAATAACCCCAGCACACTGCCATCATCTCCAGAAAATTTCCAGCCTGTCCTGGGTGGCGTCCTGCCTATTAAAGCCATCCTCCCATCTGCAAGGGTTGATCCCCCCTAGGTCAAATCTCTGCCAAAGCGTCCTGACGAGGGTGTCCTTCTTATTCTCCATGCAAGGGCTCGTCATGACTTTGTCCTGCCTCTGTCATCCCAACAACCATCTGATGGGCTCTTCAGCCCCATGGAGGTCCGAGCTAATCATCTCCCCATGTGTACCGGTCCTTTGGTACCTGTCCGCCGGGTATGGTCCTGCACATCAAAGACTACGCCCTCCATGGGCTCATTAGTCCTAGATATCATAGCAATGTAAATCATATCTCATCATTAAAGTTATCAAATATATTCACGAAATCCCTAACATATCATCTAAGAGCTCAAAGATATTACATAGATCTACTATACAAGGCTAAGGAAACTGACAGAACAACCTATTGGGCTAATACCCACAAGAAGTGGAAAGTTTCCTCAGAAGATCATTCAAGCCATGTTTAATGAGGTGATATGGTTTCTAGGGACGTCCAGTCATAGTAAGACCAAGGGCTGGTGTTGTCTTTGGGTGCCTTTGTAGGAGGCGAGATGTACCCGTCATGGATGCATTTTTTCCAAGCCCCTTATTGCCTTCATCTTTCTTTTATTGCTTTTTCTTTCTTTTTACTACAAGGTCTGACTAGAGGACACTGCCTTGGCTTGGTGGTCAGAGTTGACAGTGTTACCCACTGGTATCTTCGCAGAAATGATAAGGCTGGCTCGTGATGAGACCCCCTTTCCTTTGGCCATGCAACCAAAGGTCACTGCCCTGCCTTGGTGACCAGATAGTGGCAATGTCATACCTCTAAATACTTATGAACATAATGGGTCGGCTCGTGATGAGACCTCCCATCCTCTTGGTTAGGTCTTGTTTTATTTTATCATTTCTCTTAGGGTCCCTTAGTTTCTTATCAAGAGGCTTTTTATTTCCTTCTCGGGGATCCCCTGGGCGAAGCATCTCTAGGTTTTATTTCCTATGGATTTTATCTTTTACCAGCTACTTTTACCCCCTGGGCCTTTAGCCCCTTCTTCCCACAAGAAAAAATGTAACCCTGAAAGGTCATCCTAGTGGCCAGACTAGGGGAATGGGATGGATGAGAGGGGTATAAGATGTAAAAGTGAGAAGATGGTGGGAGCGGATGATGGCTCTGCAAATCCCCCTTGGTGGCTATCCAAAACCCATGAATACCAACTTGCTAAGTTACCCAATCAATCATCCCAACCATGGTCAAGTGGATTAGTGTAAGATCCAAGCAGTCATCAGAAATGAAAGGAACCTAATGCATGTATAAGAAGATTATAACGATCAAATGTGACACATACCATGATACCTCAGACCAATTACCTCATGAAGCAAGAGTCCTCTCCGATGCAAGCCCAGGCCAGTGGTGATGGAAACTGCTACTGCTGACAGGACAAGTCTGGCTAAGAAAAAGAAAGATGGGCCCTCCAGGGCCATGCTCAAGTCACTCCTGCTCTCGGTACTCCATGTCTAGGACCATGTGGGCCTCGAGACATGATCTCCTAGTTATCCCTAAATATCGGGGATAACAGGCCTAACCTCCCTAAATAGAAAGAACCTCCCCATCGTGGTGACATTGGGTGGGGAAGGTTCCTGTTACACCATTTTGGCCTCTATCTTCTAGCCTTTTGACCTAGCTACAAACTGTGCGATATCATTTTGGCACCGTTGTCGGGGAACACTGAGTCAATTCTCCTCAAAACGACAAATCTTTTCGGTAAGCCTTTACTCAGAGACCTTTTCTTACAAGCTTACCTGATGAATCCACTAGGGTGTTTTTCCCCTTTTCTTTGGGATTTCAAGTAAACTATCTGGCGACTCCACAAACTAAAAGGAGATTCAACAATCCTCCTCTGTCTTTCAGAAGGAAGCCTCCCTTAAACTCTCATGTTGTCAAATTGATTTTTGGGAAGAGCCTTCCTTTAAGAATCATGTCTATCTCTAAGACCGCTACAACGAACCCAACCAACAATCAAAGACAATGGTCATCTACCCTTTTCAGGTCATTAGACATGTCAGCCATACCAGGCTACCCTAGGCAGATTCCACCCAAGTATGAGAAGTGGTTGCCTAAATTCACCGATATTGATGCAATCAGTGTCGAAGAGCATATGAGAAACTTTTGGGCATTCTTTCAGCTTCACCCCATCAATGATGATGTTGAATATTTGGTCATGAAGTTGTTCTCCGCTACTCTCTATGATGCCTCAAGCTATTGGTACCTAAGCCTTCCCGATGGAAGCATCAAAACCATGGATAGACTTGAAGAGGCCTTTCTCAAAATATGGAGTATCAAAGAAGACCCTAATATGCTTCTCATGTGACTAAATAGCCTTGCTAAGTATGAAAATGAGTCCATTCAGGAGTTTCACACCAGATTCGAGACATTGCTACAAAGAATTCCTGCAAGCCATCACCCGAAAGATGACTACCTTGTCCATATTTGCACCAGATCTTTCAATGGCCAACTAGGGTATCTTCTTAGAGACAAAAACCCCCAGTCAATTCAGGAAGCCCAAGAGCTCGCTACCAAGATAGAAGGGAACCTCCTTTCATCTAAAATTGAGCCTTTCGCTAACCCAAGAGGGAGAATAGACACCAAGCAAAAAATAGTACACAATGTTGAGCCTACTTCAGATCTATGTACCAGTATCAGCAAGCTACAAGCCTCCATGGACGACATCATAAAGAATCAAGAGGAAATGATGAGCAGGATTGTCGGACTTGAAAAGTCTCATATCCAAGCACCCAGGGCCCCGTACAAAGGACAATTCCAGAAAGGGAACCAATTTTACAAGACAAAGAATGAACATGAAGTTCCTAATACCTTGGCCCCTACAAACATTGTTGATGAAAATCCTTGGTGCCTGGAGTGCAGTGAAGCGCATTGGGAGCATGAATGCCCTTATAACGTTGGCCATCAACAAGTCAACAACATGGATTGTTTCATGGAGTTTCCTTAGATAAATATCACAGATATAGAACATCAAGAAGCCGTGAAGGAAGCAGCCAGAGCAGCAAGGATGGTGGTAATAAACAACCTAGATCAGGAATCACGAGAAAATATAAAGAAACAAGAAGTTCAAGTATACAGAAGGAAGAACTCGAAACAACCTGCTACTGATCAGGCAAAGCCCCCACCCCTGGAGATACTTCTTCCCAAGACATCCAAGGCTGGTAAGGTTGATCTAAATTTTGACTTCAAAGGGGCGTTATCAAAGATGCATGTAAATGTCCCCCTGAGAGAAGCAATCAAGATCCCATCCATCAAGGAACGCTTTGATACTTTCTTTTCGGGATCAGATGAACCTATGGACCCCCCTATTATGCTGCAAGCTTATCATTTGAGGGTCCAATATGGTGAAAACCCTCCTTTCTTCATGACTTTGACAGTGAACGAAAAAAATATCAACAATTGCATGCTAGATACAGGTGTTGGTGCCAACATGATGTCTCTTAAAGTCATGCAACAAGTGGGTTTGAAGGTCACACGGCCTTACAAGAATGTGTGTGGTTTCGAATCTAAAGCAATACCCACACATGGGGTGGTTGAGAATGTTGAAGTGTGCCTGAAGGAGTATCTGGAGAAGATAGTCCACATTGACATTGTGGTGGTTGATGTCCCAGACGTGTGGGGAATGTTATTATCTAGGAAGTTTGGTGCAATGTTAGGCGGTTCCCTTGAGATGGACCTCACATTTTTGTGATTACCTTTGAAAGATGGAACGATTGGACATCTACTCAATGTGCCAATAACTGGGGACCATGTGCTGGATATTATTCATCACGTCAATAATGACAAAGCACAGAACGATATGATACAAACTCTTCCGAAATATTCTCCAAAAGACATGCCCTTTGCAACAGAGGAAGACTTTGATCAGATCGAATGGCCCAAGAAAGAAGAATACCAACAACTCCTAGATGAATTCAAGAACAAAGAAATTGGGACGGTGAAGATATTAAAGAAAAATGAAGATGACGTACAAATCCGCCCGTCTCAACAAAAAGTTTTTACAGTAGAAGCCCACCCACCTCCCTCGGTACAATACACCAGGGTTGTTCATGGAATGACCAAATACAAAGTCAGAAAGTATAAGGAGGGAGATATGGTATGGATGTGGGATACCCAGAAAGGAGAGCCAACTAATGTAAAGGGAAGCACACAGTCATCGCTCAGACCCTTCAAAGTTGGAATGGAATCAGTTGATAACTCATACTACTTATTCACTTTAGAAGGAAGAAGGCACCCATTACCTATCAGTGGGCACCTCCTTAAACCCCACCAAGGTGGTGAGACTTGACTCCACAGGTAAGTACAGGTAAGTAGGCATTCTTCATGTATTATACCATTTGCATTTCATGTTAGTTTTCTTTCACATTTGCATATTGATTGTTTTATTTCAGTTTATATATATATGTCTATATATGCGGGGTGGCATTACCACCCCATTTTTGTTACTGATGCCCCTATTGAGTTGAGCAGGTCTGCAGGTTATGCCATAGATGTTGAGGTTCTCATACGCTCTACGGTGAGCACATGTCCCCGAGTTGGAGCCAGATGTTATCCCTGATTTCTAGCGATAACTAGGAGATCATGTCTCGAGGCCCACAGGTCCTAGACATGGAGTACCGAGAGAAGGACTGACCTGAGCATGGGCCTGGAGGGCCCATTCTTTTCTTCTTTCGTCGGATTCGTCTTGTCAGCAATAACAACATCCATCACCATCGACTTGGTCTTGTATCAGAGAAGGCTCTTTCTCCATGAGGTAATTGGTCCAGGTATCATGGTATGTGTCACTTTTGATCATTATAACCTTTAAATGTATGCATCTGATCCCTTTTATCTCTGACAACTGCTTGGATATTACATTGGCCCACTTGACCATGCTTGGGGAGATTGACTGGGTACCCTAGAAAGCCTGTACCCATAGGTTTTGGTTTTCCACTGGGGGATTTCTGAAGAGCCATCGTCCACTCCCATCATACCACCAATTTTCCATCTTATCTCTCGCTCATCTGTCCCATTCCCCTTGTCCGGGCATTAGGATGATTTGTTTGTGGGGTTGCACCTTATTTCGTGGGAAGAAGGGGCTAAAGGCCCATAAGGTAAAAGCAGTTGGTAAAAGATAAAAGCCTATAAATAAAACCTCGAGATGCTTCGCCCGGGGATCCCCGAGAAGGCAATAAAATGCCTCTCAACAAGAAACAAGAGGGACCCCAAAAAAATAACAAACAAGACTTAATCAAGAGGATAGGGGGTCTCATCACGAGCCAACCTATTATGTTCATGGGTACCTAACAACATGACATTGCCACCATCTGGTTACCATGCTAGGGCAGTGACCTTTGGTTGCATGGCCAAGGGAAAGGGGGTCTCATCACGAGCCAGCCTTATCATATCTATGAAAGTACTTGTGGGTAACACTGTCATCTTTGGTCACCATGCCAAGGCAGTGTCCTCTGGTTAGCCCTTGAATAAAAAGAAAAATAAGAAGATCAAGCAAATAAAGAAAAGAATAAAGGCAAGAAAGGGCTTGGAAAAAATTGCATCCATGACAGGTACAACTCGCCTTCTACAAAGGTGCCCATAGGTAATATCATGCATCCCTGGCTCTCACTCTACCCGTATGTCTGGACATCCCTTAGCCACATCACCTCATTTACATGGCTTGGATGAAACCCCTTGGAAACTTTCCTTTCCTTATGGATACTTTCCCAATAGGGTGTCTTGTCCTTTTTCTCAACCTTGTATTGTAGGTTTCTGTAGAGTCTTTGAGCTATTGAATGATATATCAGGGTTTTTATGCATATGTTTGATAATATTAATGATGAAATGTGATTAACATTGCTATGATCCATGTGACTAATGAGCTCATGGAGGTTGTAGTTTTTGATGTGCAGGACCATGCCTAATGGATAGGTACCATTTGGACCAGTATACATGGGAATATGATTAGTTCGGACCTCCATGGGGCTGAAGAGCCCATCAGATGGTTGTTGAGACCTCGTCAGAGGGGCAGAGATAGGACAATGTTTGACCAAGGTTTTGCACCAGAGAAGAAGAGGAAGTTTCACCATAGGCACTTTGGCAGAGCCCGGCCTATGGGGAATGACCCCTTTTCAGTGGAACGTTGGCCTTGGAAGGCTCAGAGCGCCCCCATCCTTACCATGATGTCATCTAGCTTCATGGTCATTCTTGGAGGCAGACTAGGCAATAGTGGCACGTGTGGCATGTTGGAGAAGCCCCTGGGGGGCTAACGTTTTTCTCTTGAATGTCTCATTTGCCCTAAAAGGGGCTAGCGCCTCCCTTGAAGGGGATTTTACCTTTATTACAGCTCAGTTAGGGTTTTAATTTGACAATTTAATGTAAAAACAATATGATTTTGGTTTAAATCCTTGTCGGCTAATTTTTATGACCTAAAATTAATTAAAGGTCATTGATACAGTATATATAGAGGAGTTTTATCCTCATTTTGACATAACACAACACTCACTCATTAGTGAGATCTGATTTTTGCGCCCTACTTGGGTATTTCTTCTCTTTGAGTGAGGTGCACTTATTGAAGGAGGGCATTTCTTGTTCTTTTTGGCATTTCTCTTGAAGAAAGGTTTACAACTAGGGTTTGCAATGTTATTTCATCATGATATGTAAGTGTTTTTTCTGCAAAACTTCTTAATTGAATGGTTGTAGTCTTATATTCTTGCATTTATTATAAACTTTGCTGATTTTAAAACCCTAGGGAACAAACACATAAGTAGGTCATTGTCTCATGTCCCCTAAAAGAGAATTTTTTAGCCATTGAAGAAGGAAGGAAGAGCCTAGCCATTTCTACACTCTTATTGCTTCTTCCCCTGTGTTAGTCATCCCTTTAAAATTCAAGAAGGAGGAGATGTCCCAGGCCTAGGTTATCTACACCTAGGGTTTTTCTGCTTCTAGGGTTTGGTGATAGGGCCTTGCTGTTACACATCAATATTGCTCGCTGTGATAAGTGTCGCAAGTGTCGCATGTCCCTCACAATTGTCGCAAGTGTCGCATGTTATTCACAAGTGTCACAAATGTCAAACAAAGCATACTGCCATGATGACGACACCAAGGAGACACTCAGAATACCTCAAACACCTGATTTGGAGGAAGAAGAATGACTAACTGAAGTCAAGAATCTCTTGCCACCTGAAAGGAGCTCTTAAAATAGGGTTTTAAGGGAGAGCGCTCCCCTACATCATCCTTAGGAACGCTGGCGCTCCCCTACAAGGTGCTAGTGAGCGTTATAGCACCAAATCACCCCTCTTAAGGAGCGCTACACATCTTTGAAGCGATGGCGCTCCCCTTGAGCCTTCTAGGGAGCGTTATAGCGCCCTGATGCCCCTTTTGAGGGAGCGCTGCCTAATCTGGGCAGTAGTTGATCTGTTGAGGAGAATAAGTGGAGGATCTTTCAAGTTTGGAAGGCAGTTGCATTCGAATTCCCGATTCAATCAGAAGATTCCTGATCTAAAGAGGGAATTCCTCAACCTACCCTAAAGATACCTCAAGAGGTTAAGCCTCTCTAAACCTATATAAGCAAGCTCTATGATGGTGGAAAAAGGGGGAAGAATTGCAAGCATGAAACCTATGATCTCATAGGAAACACATAGTGAACTAAAGGAGAGTAATCAGTGAAGCCGCTATCATCCAGGTCGTGGATCTTTTGAGCAAGGGTTACACAAGGAGGACTTGATGAAACTACTGCAATCTATCCAGGGATGTAAGCAATGTTTTTTCCTCGTTAATATAATTTTCTTGGCCTATTTCTTTCTAATTCGTGTTCAATCTCACATGAATTTGTCTCTTTAGTAGATAGACCTATTTCGGACTAATCTTGATAGAGTAGGAAGTGGTCGTACTATTGTTTGTCTTCAGGACTCATCGAGGAGCGAAAGATTGGAGCTCAATTCGGAGCGTGCAGGGACAAACACCGGTAAAAGGTACTTCTTTTCTCCTTCCTTCTCACACACTAGTCCACCTAGATCTAAAAGGAAGTCAGTGACCATGATAAGCACTTTTTGTCTTAGAGTTAAGAGTCTAGCTCTTTGAGGAGATCTACCTGTCCGCAGGGAGATTTTCCTTCAACACTTTCCTTTGCAACACTCTCCCTCACCACACTCTCGTGTCTTGATTTATCTTTTATGCTAGCCGTTTTGCCAAGTTAAACCTAAGGAAGGAGGAAAGAGCACGAGGTCTTTCTTAAGCAACACCGGAGTGAGCCTCTTTCCCCTAGGGTTTTGTTTCTGGGGCCCTGCCATTGCAGCACTTTAGAACCCTTCCCTCTAGTCCTTATCCTTTTCCCTTCAACCTTTGCGTCCTCCCTTAATTTGACTCCATTTACCCTTAGGCACTGATCTTAGGTCTCCAACGTTGAAGTGATAATGGTCAAACAAACTTTCAAACTCTTATAAATTGAAACCCTAACTAACTACTAACCCTAATAAGGTTGACGTCATCCTTGGTTATTCCATCTTGACGCAGCAAGTTTTCTTCATAGGCAATTAGATGATGGTTTAAGAGCATTTATTGAATAAAGGATTGATTTGATACATTGATTGCTACATCATCTTGGTATATATTGATGAATTGATTATTATTTCATTGTTGTATTTATAAACATTGATCTCGTCAATATCTATTGCTTATGTATTGATATCAGATAGTTATATGAAGTACTAACCCTTTGAATCATAGCCTGAATATATTAGTCTTTTGTTACTTTGTTCCAGGCAGGTGTTCTCATTTGGGCCTACACTTCATTATTGGTTGTTTAGCCAGACTATCTACTCTTGGTGGTGACCTGTGAAGAGGAAACTTCACTTTGACCTTTATACCTTAGCCTCTTCAAAAATCCAAGTTACCGAGGACGTCTCCCCTGGGCCTAACCTCCCTAAATAGAAATAACCTCCCCATCGTGGTGAAATTGGGTGGGGAAGGTTCCTGTTACGCCAGTTTGGCCTCTATCTTCTAGCCTTTTGACCTAGCTACAAACTGTGTGATAACATTATTCATTAGATCAATCCCCTATTGCGGATTGATCATGTCGTCTATTGTAAAAGACAAAATACCCTTTTGTGGATTGGTCAAAACATAATTGTAATAGGCAGAATAAGAAGTTGGCCCCATAATATATTAAAGGTGGTTATAACCACCCATATTGAGAAGTCGGTCGTGCCAGTGAAAAGACACCTCCACATGTGCCAGAGTTGTATAAATAAGGAGGTTAGCACCTCATTTAGACACACACTCACTTGTTCATTGAGGATAAAGTTTCGGAGCTGCAGTTGGAGAAGAGAGAGAGAGAGAGAGAGAGAGAGAGAGAGAGAGAGAGAGAGGAACATTCTTGGGATAGGACTTTATGTATTTGTTTGAGTTATCTCTTGGCATTGTATTGGCTATCTATAATAAGTAAGTTTTGTTGGGTTTTCTCCCCCATGAGGGTTTCCAAGGATAAATGATGTGTCTCTTGTGATTGTGTATTTCTCAGTGATCCTATCTTATGCTATTGTTATCTAGTGAAATAAAAAGAACTCTAATAATAGCTTAAACCTTAAAAAATTATGTATAGAATATAATTTTTTCTTCTTCGAGTTGCACCAACTCGTCAATATGATTCTGCAATGCTTCCTTGTTGGTGGAAAACTGTCCTAATAGCTTATATGCAGGCAACTTCATGTTGATAGGAAAGATTGCATTTAATCCATAAACCAACTCAAAAGGACTCCTACCAGATGATCTTTTCTGTGTGATTATGTATGCCCATAAAACAAATTTGAGACAATTGTCCCAAGCTCTCTTGTTGTCCCTGACTGTCTTTCTGATTATCCTGATCAATTTTTTGTTACTTGATTCTACTAAACCATTTCCTTGTGGGTAGTAATTGGCCGCATGGGCCAAAGTAATACCATACTGGGAACAAAATGCCAGTAACTCAACTGATCACAACACACTAGCATTTTCGATCATGATCTTCTATGGGACACAAAATCTGGTGATGATATTATTGTCCTCCAAAAACATGACAATAGTAGCATTGGAATATGTCCTTAGTGGCACGGTTTCCACCCATCGGGTGAAATAATCGATGGCTACTAGTCTCCATGTATGTCCTGCACTGGAACTCTATGAAAATTGCCCAATAAAATCAAGGCCCCACTATTGGAAAGGAGCCTCCACAATCACTGGATCCAAAGGAAAAGTAGGAAGCTTTTGCTTTCCTTCAAATCTTTGGCATGCCTCACATGCTTGAACAAAAGAGTGTGCATCTCTAAAAAGTGTTGGCCAATAATAGCCTGTGCGCATAATCTTGTGTGCGGTGGTTCGAGAAGAAAAATGTCCACCACACACTCCATAATGAAGCTATTTTAAGAGCTCCTTGGACTCATCCAAGTGCACACACCACAATATCACTCCTTCAGGATTCCTCCATCCTAATCATCCTTGCCACAAACAATACTTGGTAGCACGAAGCTACAAAGATCGCCTCTGCATCTTAGTAAAGTTAGGGGGATATGACAAATTTTCCAAATATAAAATGATATCCTGGTACCAATATGAACTCTTGAATGGATGGGTTAAGAGATTTACATGTCGATCCTTGATATCCTCCAAGTTATTCTCCGCCATCAACCTTGCTAAACCTTGGTATCTTACCAACTTGGTAGGCCTCACTTCTAAGTCATACTCTCGAATCTTAGTGATCCACCTCCCCCTGGTTCCATTACAATCCTTTTGAACCAAAATTTCCTTGACCATGGGGTGGGGGACATAGGTAATGATGTGTGAGTTCCAAAAGTAAGGCCTAAAGTGGGCTAACCCCTTCACGAGAGCATAGGCTTGCTTCTCCATTGGTTTATAGTCCAATTATGCTCCTTGCAAGGCCTTACCCATGAAGGCTATGGGCTACTCGAATCCATCCTTGTTTTTCTACAATAACACAACAACCATGGTTGAATCAGAAGAAAAAGAGAAAAATTGAAAATCTTTAGCATAATCAAGACTAATAAGGACATGTGAGTGACACAAATCTTGTTTAATTCAATTGAAAGCCTTCTTGGCTTCGTCACTCCACTTGAGGTCATGATCTTTCTTCAACATATCAAATATGGGCTTGGCTATCTCTACAAAATGCAGAAAACACAATTCATGTATGATAATCAATAATCACACAGAGAAGAAACACAGATATTTCACGTGGTTCACCCAAACATTGGGCTGCGTCCACCAAGCAGAGGTATCAGTTGTCTTATTATTCAAATCATGGAGACTACAGTAGCTCACTCACACTCTTGTCTTCCTCTACGGGATTACATAAATTTATATACATTTACACATGAAACTGATTATTAAATGCAATCTCATCCATATTCTAACTTGGTCTTATTGGTTACAACCAACGCTGGATTATAGGATCTGAAATCCTAATCCTAGAGGAATTTGTTGTCACCAGTTTCCAACAATCTCCACCTTGACAACAATTAACCTGATACCTTGCTCCTTCCTTTTGTTCATCACCTTTTCGGCAAGCTAATAGAAGCCAAGAACCATCATAGCTTCTCTAACAATACTAGTTTTGTGAACATGTCTGCGCAATTCTCTTTTGTATGCACTTTCTCAAGAGAGACTCCACGTTCATCGATGACTTGTCTTACAAAATGGTACTTGATAGGTATATGTTTTGTTTTACTTTGGTAGGATGGATTCTTATCCAAGTGAATAGCACTTTGACTATCACAAAGTAACTTTACTTTGTCCTGCATTCTTCCAAACTCACCAAACAAACCTTTCAACCAAACTGCCTCTTTGTAAGCATGTGAAGCAACTATGTATTCTGCTTCTATAGTGGATAAAGAAACAATGTTCTGTAGCTTTGACATCCAACTAATAGTTCCACCTGCAAGAGTAAAGACATACCTTGAAGTCGACCTCCACTTGTCCAAATCACCTACAAAATCAGAATCAACATATCCACAGACTAATTCACAATCATTGTTATAAGTGATCCAGTAATCACTTGTGCCTCTCAAATACCGAAGCACCCATTTCATTGTTGCCCAGTTCTCTTTAGATGGATTTTCCATATACCTGCTGACAACTCCAACTGCAACTGCATGTGAAATGCATGGCCTTGTACTAACCATCGCATACATTAAACTGCATACTGCATTAGCATATGGTATTCGAGACATATATTCATTTTCTTCTTTTGTACTAGGACATAAACTTGAATAAATCTTAAAATAGGAAGCCAAAGGGATTGAAACTGGTTTCACATCGTTCATACCAAACCTCAAAAGTATCTTCTCAACATACTTTTTTTGTGACAACCAAAGCTTACCATTCCTCATGTCTCTGAATATATCCATGCCCAAAATCTGCCTTGTTGCTCCTAGATCTTTCATATCGAATGTCCTAGCCATCTGAGCCTTTAACCTGTTGATCTCAGTTATGATTTTTCTTGCTAAAATCATATCGTCAACATACAATATTAAGATAATGAATATGCCATTATTCAATTTCTTAAAGTAGACACAATGATCATACTCACTCTTTGTATAATTATGGCTCACCATGAAAGAGTCCAATTTCTTGTACCATTGTCTGGGCGACTGCCTCAAACCATACAATGATTTCTTGAGCCTGAAAACAAATTTCTTGTTGCGATTCTGAACGAACCCTTCAGGTTGTTCCATGTAGATCTCCTCATCCAAATCTCCAAGTAAGAAAGCAGTCTTAACATCTAGTTGCTCCAACTCAAAATCAAGTAAAGCAACCAATGATAACACACTTCGAATTGAAACAATCTTAACAACTGGTGAAAAAATCTCATGAAATTCAATACCTTCTTTCTAAGAATATCCTTCTGCAACCAACCTTGCTTTGTACCTTTCCACCTTATTATCAACACCCTTTCTTCAGCTTATAGACCCACTTGCAACCTACAGTTTTTTTGTCTCTTGGAAGTTCTACCAGGTCCCATGTGGCATTCCTCTCTAATGCCTTCATTTCATCCTTCATTGCTTATTTCCATTTATCATTGTTAGAACCCTTCACAGCTTCCTGATAGCACGAAGGTTTATCATCATTAATACTTAAAGAAACTGACGAAACAAAATCATCATACCTTCTTGGAGGATTTCTGACCCACTTAGACCTACTTAGGGAAGTTTGTGGCTCATCCACATTATGTTGATTGTTATCATCAACCATGTCTTCCTCTATAGGAAACTCTTCATGAACATATTCAGAAACTTGTTCATGTTCACTTTCATCTGCATTTGAACTAGTTTCAAACTGAATCTGTTGATACTTAGGTACTTCTTCCTATTTCATTTGAACATCTACATCTGATTTGATGAGAGATGATTCATCAAATATTACATCTTTGTTAATGGTGATCTTGTGGGAAGTAGGATCCCACAACCTGTACCCCTTAACACCATCACCATATCAAACAAAGATAAAAAAAAAAAAAAAAATTGGATCTAATTTAGAAAGTTGGTGTTTTGGAATTATAGCATAGGCTTCACAACCAAAAACTTTAAGATTAGAATAATTACAAGGGTGACCTTTCCATACCTCTTCAAGAATCTTTCATTCTATTGTTGTTGATGGTGATCGATTCACCAGATAACAAGTTGTAGTTACTGCTTCTGCCCATAGTCCCTGCTACAAATTGGCGTTACTAAGCATACTCCTTGCTCTCTCTAGAAGAGTCTTGTTCATGCGTTCAACGACTCCATTTTTTTGAAGAGTATAGGTAGTGGTTTTATGCCTATCAATCCCAAACTCCTTGCAATAGTTCTCAAATTCCATTGACGTAAAGTCACCACCATTATCAATTCTTAAACATTTAATGGACCTACCAGTGTTATTTTCCACTAAAGGTCTAAACTGCTTGAAAACAGTAAATACATCAACCTTTCCTTTCAACATATAGACCCAAACCTTTCTAGAGAAATCATCTATAAAAGTTACAAAATATGATGATCCTCCATATGAAATAGTAGGGGATGGTCCCCAAACATCATAATGGATATAATCAATGATTTCTTCATTGGTGTGTCTTCCGGTTTTAAATCTCTGCCTATTATGTTTTCCATAAATACAGTGTTTGCAGAAATCTAACTTTAAATACTTTAAACTAGGAAGTAACTTGCGATCAGTTAATACCTTTAATCCTTGTTTGTTCATATGGCCCAACCGTCGATGCCACAGTCGAACAAAATCATTGTCTTTCTCAGATACCGTTGTCACATGATCTGACTTAGTTCTTCCTTCTAACAGAAACATGTTACGAACCTCCTTCGCTTTCATAACTAGTAGGATTCCTTTGTAGACTTTCATAACTCCACCTTGAACAATACTCTTATATCCTCCAATGTCTAAGACTCCCAAAGAAATTAGGTTCTTCCTAAGCTCAAGTACATGTCTCACATCAGTTAGTATTTTAACAGTTCCATCAAACATCTTAATTCGAATGCTACCAATTCCCACAACTTTACACGAGATATCATTTCCCATGTAAACTATTCCATCATCTATAGACTAGTAAGTAACAAACCAGTGTCTATGACGACACATGTGATTTGAAGCACCAGAATCTAATAACCATTGTTGATCATGACGTGAACCAATACTAATTGATAAAACTTCATCAGTCATACCTGAACCTGTTGTTGAACTTGTTTCAGTTGCGTTCGCTTCCTTCATTTATTTTGGAGGGTCGTCTTTGGAGGCTTGTTGTCTCTTCCAACAGTCCTTCTTCAGGTGTCCCGATTTGCCACAAAACCAGCACTTAAGCTTGTTATTTTTACCCTTCAACTTTGATCGAGAGAAATCCCTCTGACCCTGTCCTCTTTCTTTAGGTCTGCCTCTGACCATCATCGCCTCAGATGTAGAGGTTTCTGAATTGGTTTTCTTCCTTGTTTCCTCAGACAATAGTGCTCCAACAATAACATCAAACTCAATACTTTTTGTTGCGATGAAACTAATAGAGGTAACAAAGTGATCCCATGACATGGGCAAATAACACAATAATGTAATTGCCTTGTCTTCAGAATCAAATTTTACTCCCATGCTAGTTAACTGAATTAAGAGGGTATTAAAAGTATTTAAATGATCAACTATTTTCGTACCTTCCTTCATGTGCAAACTGTACAATTGTCTTTTCAGGAAGATCATGTTCGTCAAGGATTTTGTCATGTACAGGCTTTCCAGCTTTGTCCATAAACTGACTGTTGTCTTCTCCGCAACAATGATGAACAAAACATCATCGGCCAAACACAGGCGTATGGCATTCAATGCTCTCGCATCAATCTCATCCTAGTCTCATCTGTTATGGTCATGGGTTGCTTTGCTTTTCCCAAAAACACCTTCACCACGCCTTGTTGCACGAGCAGATCGCGCATCTTAACCTTCCAGATCTCGAAATTGTTCTTGCCATTGAACTTCTCAATTTTGAATTTAACACTTTGAGTTTTCTCCATTAGCAGAAAGAAAAATTCCAAAAAAAGACCATTGCTTATAAAACCAAGCCTTTATATGGAGGAATGATCTTACTCAATGTTGAACAATAATTTTAAAAGGTTTAATCCAAAAAAAAAATTAATAATATATAAAAGAGGCCACCTCAAATATATTTTATAAAGTATCCACCCATGAGATAAAACTATTCTTTATAAATATTTTTACCTCACCTTCTATTAAAAACATCCTCCACTCTTATGCGATTCTTTTAAAAATAATATTTTGTGCTTAATTAAAAATCAACTGACATATAAACCATAACTTCATACCTTGTAATTTTTCAAAAGAAAAAACACCATGTGAATGTTTTAGGGAGTCGTTGCACCTCTCGATACAATTGGAGTGCGGTGATCTTAAAGAGTCGTTGCACCTGTCAATGTAGCTGGACCACGACGATTTGAGTATTTCCACACCATGGTAAGTCTGGCTAATAAGACGCCGCACCCTTCGAGAGGAGGGACCTACGACAATGTGGAAATCGACGTACCTCGCACAAATGAGACTATTGTTGTTGCTTCTCCAAAATTTGACACCCTCGACACCCTCTCCTCCAACCTGCTATGATACCACTTGTTAAATTCGTAAATGCGGAAAACATAATTCACATATGATAATCAATAATCACATAGATAAGAAACACAAAGATTTCACGTGGTTCACCCAAACATTGGGCTACGTCCACCAAGCAGAGGTATCGGTTGTTTTATTATTCAAATCATGGAGATTACAGTAACTCACTCACACTCATGTCTGCCTCTACGAGCTTACATAAATTTATATACATTTACACAAGAAACTGATTATTAAATGCAATCTCATCCATATTTTAACTTGATCTTATTGGTTACAACCAACGTTGGATTATAGGATCTGAAATCTTAATCCTAGAAGAATTTGTTGTCACCAGTTTCCAACACCCTTACCTTTTCCATCGCTTCATCCACAAACATTTTCTTTCTCTTGGAATCTATTTATGTTGAAAGGCACAATAGAGAACACTATTGATTCAATTTGTTGTCACCAGTTTCCAATACCCTTGCCTTTTCCATGGCTTCATCCACGAACATTTGCTTTCTCTTGGAATCTATTTCTGTTGAAAGGCACAATAGAGAACACTATTGATTCTTGTACAGTTATCTGAGGAGAATAAACATCATTTTACTCACAATAACCTGAAACTCGAGCAAATGCCTCTCGTAATTTTTCAATATGCCATATGTCTGGAATTTCCTCATCAACGACGTTTACTCTGAGCAATATTTGGTGGAGTTTTGTCGGAGAGTCAGTGGCGCTTGATGGCACTCTTGGCATTTGAATCCGATTAAATGCCTTCAAGTGGAATTGATGCCTTTTTCCCACGCTCTTTTCCAGACTTACGACTGTTCTCAACCCATTTGTCATCTAGGATTTCATCATTACTATACAACTGTTCTTCTTTATATTCTTTTCCACTCCTTAAGCCCCAAGGATCCTGACTGGTATGAGCATCAGATGGAATGGTATTTTGTATTACTATAGACAACATCACGCTAGCTTCCCTTGTGTCTTGTTCCCTTCCTTTGCTCCCAACTGTCTTATTTGCTCCCAAATGTATCCTGCGCCTGGGCGTTTAATTTACCTCTAAGCGAGCTATCTCCATGACAGGCTTCAAGCTTTTCTCATTGACACCTTTGCTGGCCTTTACTATTGGAACATGTGCTATGCTTTGACATTTGGATTGGTTCCCTCTATCACAGTGACACTCTGTCGTAGTGTATTCAGGCATTTATGCTTGCTGGCAATGATCCTCAACACCTGTGCGCACACTTGATACCTATACTCGGGCTCGGATTCTCGCTAATTTCTTCGTTTTCTTTTGTGCATGGGATATATCCCACATGCATAAGCATCAAAACAATTCCATGTTTTTATAGACACTCTTATCACAACTTCTTGTTTTTAAAATATGCAGAGTAACCTAACTAGGGAGCAATCTTTCCCATCAAGTTCAGCCAAAAAACAAATGGGTCTGAATCTGGGTTATACCCCATTTTAAATAATACAATAAGACAATTTTAAATAATACAATAAGACAATGGATTAAAATAACCAAGCCTCTAGCAAATAAAAAAAATATTATTAAAAAACATTTTAAATAATACAATAAGACAATGGATTAAAATAACCAAATCTTTTAACAAATAAAAAATAACCAAACATTTTTTAACAAATAAAAAATAACCAAACATTTTAAATAAGACAATGGATTAAAATAACCAAATATTTTAACAAATAAAAAAAAAATTATTAAAAAATATATTGCAAGCCTTTTAACAAATAAATATAAAATATTATTAAAAAACATATTATAAACCTTTTAACAAATAAATATAAAATATTATTAAAAAACACATAAAATAGTTTTTAAAATAATATAAATTTGCATTTATTTTTATAATCGTCTCCCAAGTTAGCCCACTCCTAAACATTTGACTTTACATCCATTGGTTCACTCAATGGATGAGTTTGGTGACACTTTGGATGATGACTCCTTGATGAATTTGGTGACATTTTGGATGATGACTCGATTTGGAATTCTAATAAGACAGTGAGTTAAAATAATCAAGTCTTTTAACAAATAAATATAAAATATTATTAAAAAACATATAAAATAGTTTAATTTTAACAAATAAATATAAAATATTATTAAAAAACATATTACAAACTTTTTAACAAATAAATATAAAATATTATTAAAAAACACATAAAATAGTTTTTTAAATAATATAAATTTGCATTTATTTTTATAATCTTCTCCCAAGTTAGCCCACTCCTAAACATTTGACTTTACATCCATTGGTTCACTCACTTGATGAGTTTGGTGACACTTTGGATGATGACTCGATGAATTTGGTGACATTTTGGATGATGACTCGATTTGGAATTCTAATAAGACAGTGAGTTAAAATAATCAAGTCTTTTAACAAATAAATATAAAATATTATTAAAAAACATATAAAATAGTTTTTTAAATAATATAAATTTGCATTTATTTTTATAATCTTCTCTTTTTATTTTTAATATTTGTCCTGATTTCAAATAGCTAGGGTGTAAATGTGTTGAACCTGCATAGAATAGATCTAGCTAGAAAATACTACACACATTTGCAGAGAGAAATTGAGATAGAAGGAGAGAAAGAAAAGAAGAATTCTCATTAACCATATTCCACACTCAAAGAGTGAATAATTTACAATAAATATAGGATACATGAGTAACTAATGAGTCATAGTGGTGTTCTAGAGTGATCTGGACACACACCAGCAGTTACGGGAGTAAACTGCCACCTAGTCTAGTCTCTCAAGCAATTATGGGAGTGAACTGCCACTTAATTGAGTTAACTAGTCAACTAGTTTTCAGTTAACTGACTGAACAAAGAGTAGTGAGGAGTTAACTCATGAAATCATGGGTAATGCGCCAGTCTGGTGATGATCCCAAGGCAAGTGCACATTAGCTAGTGATGATCCCAATGTTGCATGGTGACAAAACCAATGCAGCATCTAAACTCAACTCAACTAGTCAAACTGAAGTGTCAATTGAAAGAGAATATTCTTCAGGTGGAATATTCTCTCCTAAAATATAGGAGACTAGATAATGACTAATTATGACTAATAAACAAGGAAAAACCTTAGGAAAAAGAAATCTTAAGTGTGTGTTGAAGTAACTCCAACACTCCCCCTAAACATCACTATGGTGAAAATAAAGAATGGGTCTCGGCAACAAGGCCATGTTAGGGATCCAAGTACAAAAGATACACTGAAAATAAAGTGAAGAAAAAGGGAAAACCTCATGGGAAAAACCCCCCTTCAAGGTACAATGTATGTAAAAAAAAAATGAGAAGGAACAAAAAACAATTGCTAAGCAACTTTGTCCTTCACTCCAAGAAGACCTCGCAAATGTGAAAGTTTGTGCTCGTTGAACATGTAGATGTATGAATGGATCTGATGAAGTAGATGCATCATTGATATGTCCACACATATCCACTTTCTCTTCTTGTAATGCAGAAGATTCAAATAAATTTTAGATAAAACTTTGAAAACCGTAAGGCCGTTTTTGGAAAAACGTTGAAATTTTGTTGATTTTGAAATGATCGTAACTTCACTTTCCGAACTCTATTTCGGGCAATTGTTTTTTTGAAATTGGATATTTTCTCAAGAGGAATTCAAATATCCAATTTTTTTTTTGCAAATATTTTTCAGAAAATATCATAATGGATTCTGATGTGCGAGGCTCCCTTTTTGTCTCCTAAGTTGCATGCATTACACATGGAAAAGTGTTTGCATGTGACTCCTGATATGCATGCCATATATCTTCCACATGAATTTCAGAAAACAAATCTGAAATGGAGTAGACATCATCTGCAATTATTGGAATACAAATTTCTACAAAAACTTTTGTAGAAGACTCTTCATAATAAGAGACTTGATCTTCTGACGGTTTCTCTTCTGGCTCTAATACCATGTAAATGTGTTGAACCTGCACAAAATAGATCTAGCTAGAAAATACTACACACATTTGCAGAGAGAAATTGAGATAGAAGAAGAAGGAGAGAAAGAATAGAAGAATTCTCATTAACCATATTCCACACTCAAAGAGTGAATAATTTACAATAGATATAGGATACATTAGTAACTAATGAGTCATAGTGGTGGTCTAGAGTGATCTGGACACACACTAGTAATTACGGGAGTAAACTGCCACTTAGTCTAGTCTCTCAAGCAGTTACGGGAGTGAACTGCCACTTAGTTGAGTTAACTAGTCAACTAGTATTCAGTTAACTGACTGAACAAAGAGTAGTGAGGAGTTAACTCAAGAAATCAAGGGTAATGCGTCAGTCTGGTGATGATCCCAAGAAAAGTGTGCATTAGCTGGTGATGATCCCAATATTGCATGGTGACAAAACCAATGCAGCATCTAAACTCAACTCAACTAGTCAAACTAAAGTGTCAATTGAAAGAGAATATTCTCCAGGTGGAATATTCTCTCCTAAAATATAGGAGACTAGATAATGACTAATTATGACTAATAAACAAGGAAAAGCCTTAGGAAAAAGAAATCCTAAGTATGTGTTGAAGTAACTCCAA
>ML814189.1:49771-80868 GCA_009831015.1 Picea engelmannii | reverse complement strand
GAATAAATTTTGTTCTCAAAATAACATGAAAATTATTGATAAATATAAAGCATGATGAGAGGATAGGTTTGGAAAAAGGTTGAGTTTAGGCTAGAATTTTTAGGTACTAACAATATCAATATTGAATACCCTCCAGTTCACGATGTTATCTAGTATGGAAGGCCTAAACATGATTTCAATAGAAACAATTGTCGTTAAGTGACGTACATTTAGAGGTTGCGTTTTCCAAAATGTTTGTTGCAACATTCTGGCGGTGAGGTATATGTAGATTTTCACATGCAACTCTATGTGACTAATTTTCAGATCTAAAAATTGCTTCCTAGTGAAGCAACAATAAAACCCTAGATGGTATCACTGAACAATTTTACACTGAAAATTATTGACTAAAAACATATGCAGTTGAAACACAAAGATCAGAGATGAATCATCAATACACATGAGACAAAATTTCTGTTTTGTAATCTTGTTATCATCATAAATCTTGAGGGCAAAACCAACCCTCCTAGGAAACACAATATCACCAAAATATGAGGACAACCTTGTCCTCCAAAGTCACCAAAACTGACAACAACCTTGTTCTCCAATAACCATACAAATCAGAAAACCAAACCTCAACAATATCCCTCAGAATCTCCTCTGCACACAAATCTGATGTACACCACATGCACGGCCCGCTGATGTCACATGTCAACATGTCCAGATCTGTACCTCACCAGAAACATCATATACGTGATTCACCAATTGACAACCCACGTATATATGTTGTTTTCTCTCCTACAAACTGTGTATACCCTATACATGATTCGTCCGTCTACAACCTGTGTATATATGCACTTTGTCCTCCTGCAAACCACGTATGGTACAAAACATTTGCTCGACATGTACAGTCGTCTTCGCTTCTCTCTCTTGGTCCAAATTTGCCACCTTGCAGACTTCTTGTTTGTTGAGATCACCAATCCTCCTAGCACAAGTACATACTCACTTATCCTAGCTCCATCATGTCTCCACAGACTCTACATGATATGTGATGTCACAATGACCTCTCTCCTTTATATACAATCCTTAGGGATCAACATAGAAACCCCTCCACAATTCAACATAAAATTAGGCTTTCCTTGTGGGTGTGAAGCCACAACACAAGCACACAAAGCCCATGATCAAACCCATGAATCCCCCACTCAAATCCAAGGGGGTTTTCACCAAACTAAAAGTGTGATGTGGCGCCCACAATGATTCCCACATGCCCAACACCTAGGGTCATGTGAGAATATTTTCTCGAAGATACAAAAATCAACTGTATAGATTCAATATTAAAAGCTTTGAAAAAATAAAGTAAATTCCATACCTCTTGTTGGTAACCTCTCAAATGTGGGGATAGGCAGTGAATGGTATTTCTTACTTGTCGAATGATTATCTCTGAATCAATAAACACTCATAAGCATTTTACCTTAAGGTCAATGGATTTCTTCAAACCTTGGACCAAGGATTCTTATTATGTGGTGTTATTGGTGCATTCAAATTCTAGTCGACAGGATATGATCATTTTATGTTGATGTTGATCGATGATGATACATCCTACCTCGGCTCCATATTGAAATTTGGAGCCATCAAAAAACATAGTCCAAACATTAGTATATATAGGTGGATTAATGATACAATAACCTAATTCTTTTAATACTATACATGCATTATCATTAGTTTGATTGCATGGAAGGAGTTCAGACTGGGTGTCCATTTGTATTTCATATGGATGTGCTTCATAACAACCATGGTCAATCTGTAAGAAAAAATTGCCCAAAAAAGAATGTGCAAAGTTGATGGGTTCGTTTTTACCTTCTAATTTAGTCATCATATGTTTCACATGAGTTTCACTATTGATCCAAAATGGCTCCAGGAAGGCCTAAAAAACAAATTTCTAGGAATTAGACAAAACCAGCGCCATTGTGTCAGTCTCGTCACGTTGATTCTGGCCATATAATTTTTTTTGCAAATGGACGTCGTATGCGAAAGATATCGTGTTCTGATCAATTTCTCAAACAGACAAAAAAGTCAACTGGTCAAAGCCAACAAGTCTTACTGTTGATGTCAGTAGTACGAAAGGTGACATCATGAAGGCATCATCATGATAATGTGGAATCACCAGGAGGTGACACGCGTCACTCAAATTTGGCATTTTCGGACTGAGTTGGCACCTGTACTTATTTGGCACGTGGCACTGTACGTATGACACGTGGCATTATGTACATGACGTGGCCCAATGGCAGGCTAACACATGGCATTACGGATGACAGTTGGGTTGTACGAATGCTGACATGGCAGGGTCACTGTGCAGTATGGATGATGATGTGGCACGACACGTGGTTGTATGACAGGTAACGTGGAAGGTGACTTGGTTGTACATAAGTGACATGGCAGGTGATTGGATTATTTACTATGTGGTATGGTCCAATCACAGGGTGACACGTGGCTCAATCAGAGGGCACCACGTGGCACCTCATATTTTTCCAATATTGACTAGTTCAAAAGAAAATCTGCCTCCGGAGGATTCGAACACCCAACCTCCAAGCTAGGCAACGGACTAACAACCAAGGGCTAACCGGTTGCGCTAATGGTGGGTCTTGTTAACCAAACGACACACATAATATTTATGCTTGTGGTGGCGAAATGTTTGGGATAAGCCCCGATCAGCGAGGGCCAGCCCCGGTCGACTAGGAGTTAGACCAGGGGTTTCCGACAACAGTTGGAGCATGTGGAGTGTAGGGCTTGGCCACATGGGCCATAGCCACTGAACCAGGAGCTAGCCAATAGGAGGAGGGAAATTAGCCTTAGCACTAGGACACATGGCCATGCAACCAGAGCCTAGCGCAAACCGGGGGCTAAAGACCAGGATCCAATGCTAGAGCGGAGCGCGTGGGAGCTAGGGCTATGGCCATATGGCCATGCCAACAACCAAGGGTCGGAAGTTAGGGGCACGCCAACCTGTGGACACATGGATTTACCCATGTGACATAGAGACCGAAGATAGGGGGATGCGCCTAGTAATTTTCCAAATATGGGTTTTTAACCTTAGGTTGTGATTTTTATGGATTTTTTAGCTCTTTTTAATGGATTTTGCCCATTATTGGGAGATCTGGAGCCTGATTTGAGGCCATATCTTGGGAGGTTGATGACCACTTCAAATATATATAAACCATGGGTTCTTAGAAGCATTGGGGAGGTTCAGAATAGGAGAAATGTTGAGGAATTTAACAGCCAAAGCCATTTTTATGCAGGGAATCCATTGAGGAGGGGAACTTTGCAAGCAAATTCTGGGAGCTGTGCTCAATCTTTTTTAGTGCCTTCAGTTGTGTTGGATTCTTGAGGTCGAGTAGAAAAAAGCCAGACTAGTTTGTAATCCATTTGACACTTTTTTGATGTACTTTTTAAGAATTGAAAAGAAATAAGAAAGCCTCACCCACTAAGACAAAGGCCCGGAGGCGTAGGCAATCTTGTCTAACTCCGTTAACAACTTTGTTGATATTTGTTCTTACATTCTGATCTACATTTCTTATTATGGATGCTATGATATCTCATTAGTTTATGCTTCTTTCATCAATTCCTAATTGGTTAATGAACTCATGCTTTAAAACTTAACCAAGTCTTTTAAAGATAATTTCGGATCAAGTGGTATCAGAGCGAGGTTGACGGTTGGTTTTTGAGTTTGCATGATTACTAGGGAAAATCTTAGTCGTGGTGAAGGAAATCTTGTATAATGGGATACAGAAATTGGATAGAGAAAGAGGACTTCTCAAAGTGAGGAGATGGCATCAGAAGAAGCCATGTCTCATAATGAGATCGAGTTGCAAAAGACTTTATTTGCCATGTCTGAGATGGTAAAGGTCTTATATGAGGATTACTTGGAACGAAAGAGGCCTTTCTAAGGGGAGTCTTCTAAACAAGACAAAAGTGAAGAAGGAGAGGATCCTCCTAAACCTCCTCCTTCACCTCATTTTTCTCCATAATCTTCTTCTTCTTCAAGTACAAGTTCAAAATCCACCACAAGAAAACATCCCCATAAACATAAACATGATATGGCTTTACTTAAGCTTGATGTGAAATTTGAATTTCCCATGTATGATGGTGAAGTCAATGTTGAGAGGCTTGATAATTGGGTCAGATAGATGGAAGTTTATTGTAGTGTGCAACAAATCAAGGATGAGGCAACTCAAATCAAGTTGGCATCGCTTCGTCTTGCAGGCACAACACTCATCTGGTGGCAGAGTAAGTTGCAAAATGGCACACAGAAAGTGGTTAATGTATTTCCATCATGGAAAGATTTTCATTGATGCAGGGAAAACATGAGTTGGTGTATTAGGGGAATCGTCTTCAAGGAAAGAGGACAAAAGGAAGGGGAATGGAAAGAAATCATATTCAGCGACAAGAAGGGACGAGAAACTCTCTTGCAAGCATTGCAAGAAAGAAGAGAATGATGATGACCATTGATGGCAATTGCACCCAGAGAAGAGACCAAAGTGGTTCAAAGAAAGGAAAGGGAGGAAAACAGTTGCAACAACAACATGACCAACAGATTTGGGATATGATTCAGGTGATGAGACTAAGATCACAACAGTTGGTTTGACAGGTAAAATTGGTGATGGATATGATTCTAGATGCAAGTTGTTTCACATAAGGGTGATAATGAAACATACCAAGATCGATACATTGATAGATAGTGGATCTCAATCTAACTTGATTTCAGAGGAAGTGGTTAAAAAAATGGGATTAAACACTAAGATGCATCATAAACTTTACTCACTTAAATGGATAAGAAAACAATGCACTTTAAAGTTTGCAATTTCATCAAATTTTGTGGATGAGGTAACGTGTGATGTGGTGCCACTCAATGAATGTGGAATGGTATTAAGCAGTCCTTATTTGTATGATCGCAAAGAAATCTTCTACAGGGAACATAATCAATATCACTTAATCAAAGAAGGCAATGAATAGGTTGCACATGTTCATAACTTAAAAGAAAATCAATCTCTACAAACAATGGAACAATTAAGGAAGGCATCTTATGCAAGAAACACACCTATAATTGTGTCAAATCAAGCAATTGATATTAAGCATGAACATGAGATGGTTTTAGAATGGAGGTTCAATCATACTTTGCTTCAAGATAAGATAATGTCATGAAAATACTACAAACATATTAGCTCATTTGGAGTCATATTTCTAATGATATTGTTGCTAATGTTTTCAACATGGATGGTAGTGGCTTCAGTAAGATGTAAAAATGTATAAGTGGCTAACAATATTCTCTCAGTTGTCATGGTTTTTTTGCAATTGATCTTGATGAGACAGGTGCACATGAAAGAATTCAAAGACAAAGAACAAGTGGGGTGGCCTATCCTACACTTGATGACTGGTTAATATCCTTTTGGAGAACCAAAAGGTCTTAGTGGGGAGGCATGATCCAAAATGGATCCAGGAAGGCCTAAAAATAAAAGTTCTCAGAATCGGATGAAACCAGTGTTATTGTGTCCGTCTCGTCGTGTTGATTTTGGCCATATATTGTTTTTCACAAATGGACGTCGTATGCGAAAGATATCACGTTCTGACCAATTTCCCAAATAGGGAAAAAAATCAGTTGGTCAAAGTCAATAGGGCATATTGTTGATGTCAGAAATACTACAGGTGATGTCATGATGACATCATCATGATGATGTGGCATCACCAAGAGGTGACACATCACTCAAATTTGGCATTTTTGGGCTAAGTTGGCACCTGTACAGATTTGACACGTGGCACTATACGGATGACACATGGCAATCTGTACATGACATGGCCTAAAGGCATGCTGACACGTGGTAGTACGAATGAAATTTGGGTTGTACATATGATGACGTGGCAGGGTGACTATGAAGTATGTATGATGACGTGGAACGACATGTGGTTGTATGACAGGTGACATGGCATGTGACTTGGTTGTACGGAAGTGACATGGAAGGTGACGTGGTAGGTGACTGGATTGTTGACTGTGTGGTACGATCCAGACACATGGTGACACGTGGCCCAATCAGAGGGTGCCATGTAGTACCCTGGATTTTTCCAATATTGGCTAGTTCAAAAAAATTTCCTCCTCCGGAGGATTCGAACACTCGACCTCCAAGCTAGGAAATAGACTAACAACCAAGGGCTAACCAATTGCGCTAATGGTGGGTCTTGTTAACCAAACGACACGGATAATATTTATGTTTGCAGTGGTGGAATGTTTTGGATAAGCCCCGATCAACGGGGGTCGGCCCCGACTGACTAGGAGCTAGACCAGGGGTTGTTGACAACAGTTGGAGCGCGTCGAGTGTAGGGCTTGGCCAAATGGGCCAAGCCACTGAACCAAGAGCTATCCAACAGGAGGCGGGCGTGGAGTCTTAGCACCAAGACACATTTCCATGCGACCATAGCCTAGAGCAAAACAAGGGCTAAAGACCAGGAGCCAAGGCTATGGCCATGCTAGGGCTATGGCCATATGGCCATGCCAACGACCAAGGGCCGAAATTTAGGGGCTACGACTAGGGGTGCATTATCCTGTAGACAATGGAGTTACCCATGTGACCCGGAGACTGCAGATAGGGGGCTACACCCATTAATTTTTCAAATATGGGTTTTTAACCTTAGGTTATGATTTTTATGGATTTTTTAGTTGTTTTTAATGGATTTTGCCCATTATTGGAAGATCTGGAGCCTGATTTGAGGCTAGATATTTGGAGGAAGTTGGGAGGTTGATAGCCACTTCAAATATATATAAACCATGGGTTCTTAGCAACATTAGGGAGGTTCAAAATAGGAGAAATGTTGAGGAATTTGACAGCCAAAGCCATTTTTATGCAGGGAAGCCATTTAAGAGGGGAACTTTGCGGGCCAATTCTGGGAACTACGCTCAACCGTTTTCAGTGTTGTCAATTATGTTGGATTCTTGAGGTTGAGCAGAACAAAGCCAGGCCAGTTTGTAATCCATTTGACATTTTTTTGATGTACTTTTGAATCATTGAAGAGAAATAAGAAAGCCTCACCCACTGAGACAAAGGCCCGTAGACGTAGGCAATCTTGTCGAACTTTGTTAACAACCTTGTTGTTATGGTTTGCTAATATTTGTGCTTACATTATGATATGAATTTCTTTTTATGGATGTTATGATATCTCATTAGTTTATGCTTCTTTCATCAATTCCTAATTGGTTAATGAATTCATGCTTTAAAACGTAACCAAGTCTTTTAAAGATCATTTTGGATCAATTGTTTACACAAATCTGATTGGGTTTACCTTTGTATGGCATCCATAGATGGGACCAATCAATAGAAAAATAGCCTTGAATTTTGGCTGACCAATCCTTTCTTAACAACAAGCCATAAATTTTTGGGATGTCAACAACAACAATATCAATTACCTAATGAACCCATTGGTCAGAGGCTAAAACAATTTGTACATCTTTTGGTTCTCCTCTGAATTTTACATCTGACCTGTTTAATTGTATAATCCTTGTGGTAGTTAATTTTGGGATAATGTTTATCCTTTGACATATTGAATAGGGCATGATGTTGGAAGAAGCACAAAAATATACCAAGCAATTATGTACATTGAAATTAAAAAATTTGTACGTAATTAGTAAAGGGGTTATCTAGGACCTTGAATAAGTCCCTATGCTCTCTGCGTTGATGGCATCTTTGATTTCAATCATATGAATTGCCTTTATTTCCGTGGTTTTGGAAATGATGTTAATTGTATCAGTGTTTTTCTTTTGAGAGTTGTTGGCATTTAAAGTGTCAATAAGGAGATCCCGTTGTTGTGGTAATGTGCATATGTCATACATGGAAATGTTGGATTTATTTTTCATAATGTCTTCAATAACACTATACTCTAAAGCATGTTTTTTTGGTTTGTTTTTTGTTGTGTTTGGTTGTGGAATTTTATCTTTGCTGCTAGCTATTGGATTTTTGGGCTTAGTGTTGTTTGTAGTTGGGTTTGATTTACTAGATTTGTTATTATTGGTTGAAACAATTGTGTTAGACTTATCACTAGCAGTGGCTAGAGTTAGGGTGCTTGATTTTGAATTTGTGATAGGGGGTGATTTTCCTAAGAGGGATGTTAGTTTTCAGGGGAGAACGGATGTTTGGGAAAACACCTTTGTTGCATAAATTGTAATCTCTAGGAACAAATTTTATAATAGGTGTATCCCCAATAAAAACTTCATCAACTTGCTCGTCATCTGAATTGATACACCAATCTCACAAGGACATGGAAGAATCTTGAGGGGTTTCTTCGATAGTCTCCTCACTTCCTACTTCAGTGGGTTGTTCTTCATTTAAACTATGTTGATCTAGCAGCTAATTGATAATAGAGGTCATGGAGTCAACCCATTGTGGGCAAGTTATTTCAGAGTGATTATGTTGGTGATATGAGGAGAAGTTGTTGTTGTCGAAGGTATCTAGATTTAACGAGAGTTGTGGTGCTTTAGGTGGTTTGGATTGGTCATTATTCCTCTTAAAGATTGCGTGGAAAGGTCTATTTCTTGAAGGTCCTACTCCAGTGTTCTTCTTGAGGTGGAAAACTTCACTGGACAACTTCTTAACTAACTTGACCATGCTATCAATATCCTTTGGTTCCTTCTCAAAGGGTTTTGTCGGCAACAAAGGTTGTTTTCCAGCTAACTTGGTTTCTTTGAAATATAGGTGACTGTCATCAGATGATAAAACCTTCTCAACAATCTTGGCTTCTTCGAAATTACGAGTCAAGGTGTCCTTACCATCCTATTTAACAAACATGCCTATCGAAGGGATACATGTTGAAGTGTAGTATTTGATGGCTAAGGACTGCAATGGGGCATTTTCAACAATGAATTCAATGAGGATAATGATAAAATTTTGATCGAAGTATTTCAGTTTTTATCTTCTTTCCATTTTTCTGGCCCCTAATTCTTTGTATAGGGAAATAGTGCTTTTTCGTTCCCCAAATTTTCCAATAAAAACTTTTCAAAATCTTTCCAACTGGTTAAGGAACTTGGTGGAAGATTAAAGTACTAGGTGGAAGTTCTACCTGCAAAGGTGTAAGGAAAAATCCTACAAACCATATCTTCATGTCAAACATCGAGTAGGCATATAGCTAAGAAAAGGTTTTTAACGTGATCTTCGGGTGAACCAGGCCTATCTGGGTCAAACTTTGGAAGGAGATTTTTCGGTTTTCTGGGCATCTCATGTAATGGCACTCCCAAGTTTAGAGAAACCTCAGACAACCATGGTGGAATTACTTCCCATTTTTATTGATGTTCACCCATGATCCACTCGAGATTGATTTCTGGTTTTCCACCATTAAATTCGTGTTTTGTTTTAGGAGGAGTAGGGGGGAACTGATTCAAGGTTATGGGTTCGTCTTGGAGAGCGGTTTCAAATAAATATTCAATAGATTTAACCATAATATTTGGGTGGGTTTTTAGTCGTTTGATGCAGGTATTTCTCCTGGGTATTTTTGAGGTTGTGGGTAACCTACCAAGGTGTTTGGCACAAGCTCGAGTGATATTACGAGTCTCTATAAATTCCTAGTAGGGTATAGGAAACCAATTTTTTGTATGGGTTCCGGGACTGCCAATGGCACTCTTGAATGCAAGGTTCTTGTATTCAAAAGTAATCTCTTGTCCTAGATTGATATTAGGGAAAAGGGTTGGACCAAGAGTGTTTTCATAGGATTGGTTGTGATTATGTAGTGCATTTATGTAAGCCATACAATTTTGGGCCCTCCTTCCAGCACCAATTTTGTTGATGGGGAGGGATTTCCCAACAACAGTAAGGAGTACTCCACAATACACAATCCCAAATAGACCATGCACCATTTGGTTTAGGAGACCCATATAGATTCTGGCCTGGATTTTATTATTGGTTGTGAGGGTAAATATGGATGGTTGTGCAATGTAAAGATGTAGATGAATTCTATGTATGAAAAAAAATCTAATCTACTTCTATTATATTCTATTCTAGTCTATCCTAGCTAGGAGCGAACTATTGTAACCAAATCAGTTGTATTGAAACTAAACTCTACTAGAAACTTCACTCAGATAGTTTTAATGAAGATGTTGACTTAGAAACACATGCATGCAAAATATATAACCAGAAAAGTCCAAACTATATTATCTACATACATCACAACTCATATACTCTAGACATATAAAAAGTAAAGAGGAATAACAAAACTGCAAAAAATGATATAGAGTGCATGAGATTAGTCTATAATCAAACATATCTTTATATCCCATGTGAACAACATGCATTCCTCCTGAAATAGTTCACGAAAAAACAACAACACATGCAAGTTGTTCTCTCTTTTATAGAACTGGCCTTGAGGGATTCTCAATATTCATTAACCAAGTGTTTCTTCGAAAAGAGTTCTAGAGTGCATACAAAGCTTGAAGATCCCCTTGTAAGTGAATCTCTTCCTATATTTATACATTTTTTACCTAACTCCCCTGTGACTTCTTGCATTCCCTGAAAGAAATTGTTACAAAAATGTTCATCTTCCTTCTACTTGGTGGCATGTGTATAGAGTAAAGACAAAATTGGGAGTAGTTCATAAAAGACAAAATAGAGTATAGGTAATAACAATTTCGAATTTTTTTATTTTTTCTCATTCATGCACTCTTGTCTCGAAGGTATACTGTCCATATTTTCATCTGATCGTACAAAGATACGAGCCTATGGTATTCCTGATAAAACATAAACAAGAACAACAACATGGTGGAAAAGGCTCACTAGCCAACTCTATATTATTCACTCCAATGTTACATATTTATAGTACAATGGGTGATGCCACCTCATAGAAAGATTTTCTCTAGATCCTAAAATCATGCATGATGACTAGGCTAGGCAATCTTAACTAACTCATTAGTCATCACTTGAGGATATATTACTAATATCCTAAATGAATAATACAAATATAGGTGACAATTTAGACTTAGTGATTGGTAAAGGTAAGCCATAGGCTAACATTCCCCCCCTCAATCACAAGTCTGATCAATAATACCAGCAATAAAGCATAAACTGGTATCAATTCCAAGTCTTCATACTGAAACTCATGTGTTGAGCCTCAATGAAGAATTGCCTAAAAAACTGGCAATCTGGATGTTGAACATGTTCATTTGAAATGAACTGGAAGAGAGATGAGATATGGAAGTGAACAGCTACAATATTTGAACATTTCCTGATTGCTTGACAATTTGATCATTTTGCCAAGTATTTTAGCTAGAAGAATTTGATGTCTTCTGCTGATTGGTGAACATGTAGTATCACCACTCTACTATTAGTGCATCACTGAAAGTGATCTCTGAATATGTGGTTTGGGATGACCACTAACCAATTGATACCATGTATCTGATGGTTTTTGGATAACCACTAACCAATCTTGACACTTTTAGGTGTCCATCAATATCCCAATGTATAATGTGTATGATTCAATTGCAAGTCATTGAACCATAATCCTTTCAAAGCCTGCCATCTCTAGAAAATCTCACTATGTAATCATGTGAGCCAGGATGCATGAAAATTGTTTACTTAATGTAAACTCCAATCTGATGAGAGTGAACCAAGAGAAGTGAATCAGCTTCTAGTCTGAGACATCCCTAAAAAATGCCTGAAAACTCAATCAAATGCCAAGATGCAATGCAGAAGGATCCTCTTGTCCTCTACTAGGTCGAATGACCATTTATGTGAACCAAACGTCCACATCATTTCTCTCAAAATCAAAATCAAACATCCCAATTATGTATGATTCAACTTAAACTTATTGAACCATAATTCTGCCAAAGTCTTTCATCTACAAACCACAGTTGCCCATTTGGCAAATTTCATGCCCATATGGCATACTTGATGTTTTTTGTTGTCGAAACTTTCTATTTGACAACCATCTTCAATTCCATCATCAATTCCCCCCTTTGTCAGCTGAAAGGAGAGACCATAAGTGGTTTCATGAACCATCATCACTGGAATTTTGAACTCCCCCCCTTAAGGTGCATGAGAGTTACATAATTGTACTCCCCCCTTCTATGCTCAAGAGAGTACCATATTTGTTCCATTTGAGTACAACACAAAGTGGGCATGCATAAAAAACCACATGTTATATCATCCCGTAAGGGCCATGCTCGAAAGATATGCCATAAGGGGACCACTTGTGTGAGGTACAAAAATGTTATGTGATACAAGATTGGTCTTTACTCGAGATTGAATTCTATGGTAAGACTTATATAATCACTTGGTTGTTGATGACCATTTCCAAGGATCAATCCACTCATAGTGAATCTTCAATCTTGCAGGTTTCTTCAGTGTTGAACATCTGTCTGAAGAATGGTTATGCTTGCCACAATGCTGGCAAGGATGGAGATCAAAACACTGATTCTCCTTGTGACCAACTCGATTACAATGTTGGCACTTATCATTCTGATGCTGAACTGGAACAGGTGAAAGTGAATCTTCTTGAAGGAATCCAACACTTTGGAACTTGATTGGTCTGGAATAATCAGGAATATGAAAGGTAACTTCCTTGTCATATCCAAGTCATGTTCTATTCTTTTTGTAAATGATTTCTTCCCAAGGTCTAATGATGGGCTTGGAAAGAGTATTATGAACCTGTTGCTTTGAAATCCATGGAAGCAAATTTACTACATGTTGATGCATCATTGAAAGGTTTTCTTCACTGAAGTCAAAAGAAAACTCTTGAAATGTAGGCTCAAGAATAGCATTGTCTTTGTCTTCATCTGAAGTTGTCTTATTGAGTTGCTCCTTCATTGACTGTTGATTAAAAACATCACCATCATCATCATCATAGAGAGGATTGTGTTGAACAAAAACTAGTTCAGAACACTTCACTAGCTGTTGATTTTTGAGATCAGTCAACTCATCATTCAATAGTTGGGATAGAGATTGAAGAAGTCTAACTTTAGCTTGTGTCACTTGCAAACAAGTTAGCACTAATTGAAGAGTTGTTTTGTTCAATGTCACTGTGTTGTCTTCAGTGGTGTTTATTAGAGTGTTCAGTAACTCTAATAATTCGAGACTTCGAGCCATTTTCAAAACACTAAAAGAGGTCTCCTTGTGCAGGTAGATCCTAATTACAATTTGGCTTGACAAAAGAAGGTTCATTTGAAACTCACTCACTTGAATCGCTCGCTTGAACTTCACGCTCACTTGCTATTCACGCTCACTTGAACTTCACGCTCGCTTGCGATTCACACTCACTTGTACTCTGATTCTGTCTAAACTGTGATCTCCATTTTGGATTCTCCCTCAACGATATGCAACCTCTACACACCAACCTCATGCTCCGATACCAATTGATAAAACATAAACAAGAACAACAACATGGAGGAAAAGGCTCACTAGCCAACCCTATATTATTCACTCCAATGTTACATATTTATAGTACAATGGATGATGCCACCTCATAGAGAGATTTTCTCTAGATCCTAAAATCATGCATGATGACTAGGCTAGGCAATCTTAACTAACTCATTAGTCATCACTTGAGGATATATTACTAATATCCTAAATGAATAATACAAATATAGGTGACAATTTAGACTTAGTGATTGGTAAAGGTAAGCCATAGGCTAACAATTCCATCTCTTCTAGGGTAGTTGTATATATGCCTACATTGTTGTCTAGGGTCTACATATCCTTTGATAATGTGGCCATAAATTATTGAACCATAGTATGGACTTTGGTTGGTTGAATGAGTTGTTTCTCTATTAGGTTTCTTGTAACTTTAGTGGTTGACTCGGTGACTTCCCATCTACGGCTTGTATTGTCTTGTATTTTTTTTACCAACTCTTCCATTATGATATTGTTCTCGAGCTCCTCTAACTAGGGAAGTCAACATAATTTAATCAACTCTTGTGTCGCCTTTTGTAGTTGTGAGCATATTTCCATTGAATTGGTTGTTCCTTTGTTAGCCATTTGTCAAGCCTGCTGGAAGCGTTCCAATGCATAGAGGATTATTTTCTTTCTCTGATTGAGGAATGATATAGCTCGACCGATGCATCTAGGTTTTCTACAATCCATGTGTCGATATTGTTCATGCCTTCCTGGATAGTGTTGAATTGTGTAAGATTATTTTGCACCATGGTATGTTACTTTAAGATGGTGGCAGTGTAAGTTTTAAACCTGTGAAGTACAACAATGCATATAGATTCTTAAGAAAAACATAAATTAATCAATGGCTCATTCACATAGTACACAAAGATTTATACCAGAAACCCTCAACCGGGAAAACCTTTGTTATTTCATTATATCGAATTTCACCATTCACCATACAATATATACAATGTTTTTAGGTATTCTGTAGATACCAAAACCCTAATCCCTTAATCCGGGATTAATTTAGTAAACCGCTAAAAATAGCAAAATCTGCTAAAAATAGCAAAAACCGCCCAAAAAAAAAATCAAGGCGTTGCCCCGAACCCCATCGGCCTCGGGCTACCACCCACTATAGAACGTTGTGCGTAAATAGGGGGGGCATACCTGGCCCCCCCTAGGAAGCGCCTGACGCACACGACACAAAGATCACTACTACGAGGGATCGTCAGATGCAGTTGTCGAATCTGACCCGCCCACACACACACATGCAAAGAATATAACACATACCCAACATTCTCCCACTTGTTTTTTTCTTTGCATCCAAGGGTCCCATGATTATATAGTCAACAATCCAGGGCAGAAATGCCCATTGTTACTCTACACTAGGATAACTTTTCTATGCTTACATACTTTGTCAATGAATCTACAACATTCTTCAAAGTGTCAACCTTTTCCAGTAACACCTTCTTTTCCTCAACCATGTCTCTCAAAAAGTGATACTGAACATCAATATGCTATGTCTTTCAATGATAAGCTGGGTTATTTGCCAGGAAGATTGCACTCTTACTTTCACAATCTAATCTCACTGCTTGTTGTACCAACCCAATACCTGAACACAATCTCTATAACCATATTGCTTCCTTGCTTGCATGAGTGGCTGCCATGTATTCAACTTATGTAGTTGAGAGTGCCACTACAGCCTATATTTTTCTCATCCAACTGATTGCTCCTCCAAATAGGTTAAACACATACCCACTAGTAGATCTTTTGCGATCCAGATCTCCAGCCCAGTCTGCATCAACAAACCCATGTATATCCACCACTCTGTCCAATCCTAGTCTTCCTTGGTAGCACAATCCATAATTGGTAGTGCCACAAAAATACCTGAAGACCCTCTTTATTGTTGTCCAATGCTCCTTCCCTAGTTTTGACATATACCTGCTCAAAACTCCCACTGCATGTGCAATGTCTAATCTAGTACAAACCATTGCATACATCAAACTGCCAATTGCATTGGCATATGGAACATGGGACATGTTCTCTTCTTCTTCCTATGTCTTGGGACACTAATCTGCAGATAAATTTACACCTATAGGAATAGGAACCTTGACCAGTTTACTTCCATGCATATTGAACCTCTGCAATATCGTCTCAACACATTTTCTCTTATTCAACCAGAGTTTCTTGTTAGCACAATCTCTTTTAATTTCCATTCCCAGAATGAAGTTAGCAGCACTGAGATCCTTCATATCAATTTGGAGGATAGATGTTATTTCACCTCCTTGATAACATCCATGTTATTTCCTACCAACAACATGTCATCAACATAGAACACTACATAAATGAGGTGATTACCAACCTACTTGGAATATACACAGTGATCAACCTTGATTCTCACAAATCCCAATCCAAGGATGTATGCATCAAAATTTTGGTACCACATCCTAGGTGATTGCTTCAGACCATATAGTGACTTCTTTAGCTTACAAACTAGCTCTTTCTTTCCCTTCACTACAAATTCTTATGGCTGCTTCATGTAGATTGCTTCTTCTAGATCCCCATGTAGTAATGTTGTCTTCACATCCATCTATTCCACTTCAATATCAAAAGAAACAACAATAGATAAAATAAATCTAATAGAATTTAACTTAGAAACAAGAGAAAAAATCTCACCAAAGTCAATTCCCTCTACCTGGGAATAACCTTTTTCTACTAGCTTATCTTTGTATTTCTCCACTTTTCCTCCTGCATTAAACTTCTTCTTAAACAACCATTTGCTACCAACATATTTTATTCCAGCTGGCAACTCAAATATATCCCATGTCTCATTCTTATCCAAGGCATCCATTTCTTCAACCATGGCCTTCTTCCATAGTTTACTATCCTCTGAATTCATTGCATCCCTGACAGTTCTGGGATCATCATCAGTAATAGATAAATCAAAATTGGAACGAAAATTAGGTGAACTATACCTTTATGGTTTCCTTCTTTCTCTCACTGATCTCCTCAATACTAGGGTATGAGGTTCTTCTTCTTCTTCTGTTGCTTCATCTTCTGTAGATGATTCAGATTTTGCATCATCCAACTCTAGCTCTATTTTCTCAGGTTCTTCTGGCCTTGGTAGGAATTCCTATTTGGAAACATCTTTTACCTCTCTGAAAACAACATCTCAACTGTAAGCAGTCTTCTTGGTTTCTGGGTTCCAAATCTTATAACCTTTCACACCATCTTTATAACCAATAAAGATACACTTTTCATCCTTTTTATCCATCTTACTCCTATTTTCCTTTGGAATATGTACATAAGCATCACAACCAAACACTCTAAGATGTTGAAGAGAAATTTTCTTTCCAATCCATACCTTGTGTGGAGTTTTATCATCCAACGCCGATGAGAGTGATCGATTGACCAGGTAACATGATGTACCCACTGCCTCTGCCCATAATTCTTGTCCTAACTTGGCACCGCTGAACGTGCTCCTTTATTTTTCCATCAGTGTCATGTTCATCCTTTCTGCAACTCCATTCTGTTGAGGAGTGCATGGAGTAGTCTTCTTCCTTGCTATACCACACTTCTTACAGAATTCTTTGAATTCATTTCCGCAGAATTCTCCACCATTATATGTTCTCAATACCTTTATTTTCTTCTATGTCTGATTTTCTACCAGATTCTTAAACTCTTTAAATTTATCAAATACCTCAGATTTATTTCTAATAAAATAAATCCATGTGTTCCTTGAGCAATCATCTATGAATGAAACATAATACATAGACTTACCTAGTGATGGAATAGGCACAGGTCCAAACACATCACTATGTATCAACTCTAAGATCCCCTTTTCTCTTGTAGCACCAGATGGGAATCTTACTTGATTATGTTTACCATATATTCAATGTTCACAGAAATCAAAATTCAGAGTGAAAATAGCCATACCTTCAACCATACCTTTACCATGTAGTGTTTGAAGGCCCTTTTCTCCAATATGCCCTAGTCTTTGATGCCACAACATGGTCTTCTTTTCTGGGACAGTATTGATCTTGTCTCCTTCATTTCTCTGATCAGGGACAACATAATTGTTACATCCATTAGTATAAGTTCTTCCCAACAACTTGTACAAAGTTCCACACCGAACTCCCCTCATCAACACCATTTATCCTCATACCATCTTGCAAGTGTTCTTTCCAAATACAATATTCACTCCTGCATCACCCAACTTGCTTACAAATATTAGGCTCCTGGCTAGTTTTGGAATGTGAAGAACCCCAGGGAGTGTTCTAATCCTTCCATATTTTAGCAGCAACTTAACCCTTCAATGTCCCATGATTTTTTTTATTGAGTCATCTCCTAGGAATACATCACCACCATCATATTTTTCATATTCAGAGAACCAATCCCTGTGAGGAGTCATGTGGTATGATGCACCTGAGTCGATCAACCATACATCATGGTCTACATGTGTACCTATAGATTCCAGGTAAACATCACCTCCTTCTTCAGTGGAGGTTTTATCCTCTGTGGAAGAGGTACTATCAGATCCCTTTGGTTTTTCAACCTTCTTAGACTTGAAATCTTTCTTATAATGCCCTGTTTTACCACACTTCAAGCATTTCCTCAAATATTTTCCTGGAGACTTAGATCTACCTGTAGATTTAGATCTCTCCCTCTAAGACTTACCAGGATTCCTGTCTTGGGTACAACCTCTTACAAATAAAGCATATGTGCTATGACCATCCATGTTTTTTCGCCTCATCTCTTCAAATAACAAGGATGCAACTACATCCTCATACTTCAATGTAGATTGAGTGGTACTACCTATTGCTACAACCAGATTATCCCAAGAGTCTGGAAAAGAACATAACAAAGTAATACACTTATCTTCTTCTGCAATTGTAATATTAACAGAGACAAGTTGACTTACCAGAGTATTAAAGGCATTTAGATGTTCTATCATAGAATCTCCATCTTCCATCCTAAGTTGATACATCTTCTTTCGAAGAAACATCTTGTTTACCAAGGACTTTGATTGATACAAATTCCTCAACTTATCCCATAGTTACTTGGCTGTAGATTCTCCTCAGAAATTCAACAACACCGAGTCTGCCAGGAAAAGTTGAATAGTACTCCTTGCTCTTATGTCCAACTTCTCCCAATCTTCCTTCGACATACCAGTAGGTGGTGTACTGGTAGTTTGTGTACTAGTAGGTTGTGTACCAGTAACCTATGTGCTAGTAGACGGTGTACCAGTAGGCTGTGTACCAGGATCCACAACGATCCATTATTCTTTGTCTACAAGAAGGTACTCCATATTTAGCTTCCATAGCTCAAAGTTTTCACCGCTGAACTTCTCTATCTCGATTCTAGAAGAGATTGTCATTCCTCTTTCTGCACTCAAATCACCACTGCAAAAGCTCCCACTAAACCCAAGTTTATCACAGACCCAAGATAAGCTTGATCTATCAAGACCGAGCCAAACCCTCAACAACAAAGGCATCCCTCTGAAGCAAAAAACGTGCTCTGATACCACATGTAAGTTTTAAACCTGTGAAGTACAACAATTCATATATATTCTTAAGCAAAACAAAAATTAATCAATGGCTCATTCACATAGTACATAGAGATTTATATCGAAAACCCTCAACCAAGAAAACCTTTCTTATTTCATTATATCGAATTTCACCATTCACCATACAATATATACAATGTTTTTAGGTATTTCGTAGATACCAAAACCCTAATCCCTTAATCTGGGATTAATTTAGTAATCTGCTAAAAATAGCAAAAATCGCCCAAAAACAAATTTTGGGGCATTGTCGAACGATGCGTGTAACCAGGGGGGGCATACCTAGCCCCCTTGGGACCCCCCTAGGAAGCGCCCGACGCACACGACACAAATAACACTACTATGAGGGATCTTCAGACATAGTTGTCGAATCTGACGCGCCCACACACACACATGCAAAGAATATAACACATACCCAACAAGCAGTTATATCCTGGAACATGTGTAGGTGGGCATACATGTCAATTATAGCTTCCTATAATTTTGTCCTGACCTTATTTGTACTTTCCTTTAATATTTGAAGGCTTCCCTCATCGATATTTACCTATTAAAGCTTCTCCTCCAACTCCCTAATCCTTGCTTCTTTCTCGAGGTTTTGTTGTTGTAGATTTTGGACATTATCCTCTGTGGAATTCATGAAATAAGGGAAAATGAAAATTTAAAGTTTGAGGTGGTAGTAACTAAGAGTTATTCTAGTATAGGATTGGTCAAGGGTTGTTTTGCATCGACGCAATAGAAATCTAGGTAGCTCTGGGGAGAATTTTCATTGGGATAGAGACCACGGTGGTGCCATAAGTTTTGGACTGTGGAGAATGACGATGGTCGAAAAAGAGGGGAAGTTTTGTTGGATTGGATAGCAAGGCACGGTCAATATGAGAAGGAAACCCTCACTATGAAAAACCCTAACCCTATTAGTTTAAACCAATGAAACAACAAGGTATAAGCTATTTTTAGGGCTTACCTGGAGGTACACCACGTGTGAGGTGTTAACTGGATGAGAGAAAGAATGTTTTGGGGATCGTCCTTTCATCGCTCGACGTCTCCTTTTTTCTCTTAGGCGCTTGGTGATAATGATGGAGAAGGGAGGGAAAGAGCAATTTTATAACTTTAAGTGTCAAATGCAACAAATGTAACATGAAATTGGGGGAAGAATAGACAAAGTTGGTGAGAATTCCTCTGGTATACACCAGAGGATTTCATGGGAATTCAACTTGGTACAAAGTGTGGTGGTTCTCATCGGAGGATAAGACAGTAACTCCTTTGATTTAACCGTAGGATTTTATACAAACTCCTTCGGTCAAACTGGATGAGTTTGCATAAATTTGCGTGATGGAAAAGACTCTCCAGGGAGTTTTAAATGAATTAATTTGATGGTAGTCAGGGATTTTGGAGGAAACTCCTCCAGTGTACACTAGAGGAGTTCCTATGGTGTACACTAGAGGGATTTGTGGTAACTCCTCCGATGTACACTAAAGGAGTTTGTACTAACTTCACCAAAATCCAAAAGCTCATTTTTTTTAAAAGCAACTTGGATAAATCAAAAAAATTCTAAGTAAAAGGTAAAAATTGCAATCTCAACTAAAATTAAAAAGAGATAACTTGCTTAGAGTGGTAGATAGCTCATAAGAAACTTGAGTCAATAATATTTTAAGGAAAATAAAAGAGGGATCATTTTTATTGGAAGGGGCTTTTGCAAGCAATATACAAGAAAATGGAGGGTTGTTGGTGTGTGGCACAACAGACCCTTGAAGAAGTCTGAGGACTATATGCAAGGATTAAGGCTAATATTTCATCTTGTAAGGTTGAACCTTTCTATGCCCCAAGGACCAAGGATTAAATATAACCAAGAACATTACACAATAATGAGCCTACCGAAGATATAAGTCGTCCATGGGCCCAAAGGATTGAAGAAGCAATAAATGGTCTCACGCAAAATCAAACCCTAATGATGAAGAATATCACTAACCTGGAAAGGATGTAACAACAAACCATTAATCCTCCTTTTAAGGGCCACCCCCAAAGACAGGGCCAAGAACGGAAACCTAAGCCCCCAAATGAATAAAGAGTTCATAATACTTTAGATCCTGCTAAAATCATAGATCAAGAAGAGACTCCATGGTGTTTTACTTATGGGGATCCACATTGGGAACATGTTTTCCCAAGTAATAGTGATGGGGGATATGATCACATGAATATTCATGATATTGTCGACTCTATATTTTCTACATCCCCTCAAGAGAGTTTCAATATCACACAAGAGAATCTTGAGGAAGGAAAGAAAGAGGCTACTAGGAGGGTCACAATGGAGATCTTAAGCCAAATGGATGAGGAATCAAGGGAGATACTTAGGAAGAAATAATTGCAAGTGTACACTAGACAAAATAATGCTCCCCAAGCTCCTCCTAGTGATCCTAGATTTCCTCCAACAATGCCTCCTCCACCACCTAAAGATAGCTTCCCTCTTAGTTCCACTTTGCCAAAAAATGATGAAATAGACTTGAATGTTGACATAGTCTTGGAAAATATAAATGTACATGTATCTCTAATAGAAATGATTAATATCCCTTAGATAAGAAACAAGGTTGAAAAATTATTTAGGGTACAAGGGGAACCTAGAGACCCTTCTGTATTGATACAAGAAAATAATTGCATACCACACTATGATGAGCATCTATCTTTTTACATCACCCTGAGGTTAAATAACAAGTGGCTAAAAAAATATATGCTCGACTATGGGGCATCTGCAAACATTATGACCTTGAAAGTAATCATACAATTTGGCTTGGAAGTCACAAGGCCTTATGGGAATGTTTGTGGATTGAATCCAAGGCTCTTAGTACATATGTTTTGATGGGGAATTTAGAAGTTCACCTTGAAATATACCCTAGTATAGTCTGTTTGATGGATATTGTGGTCGTAGATATCCCAGACATTTGGGGAATGCTCTTGTCTAGGAATTTTGTTGCAACATTGGGTGTAACCTTACATATGGAATTACATTATGCTACTATACCCATAGGTGATGAATCCCATGTGATCACCATCATAATGTTTTTTGGGTATGTTAGCAATCCTTTTTTGCCATCACATTGTTTTCTAGCTTAGCACCGCTCAATAGAATATTATATATATATATATATATATATATATAATACAACATTTTATAGTGTATCATTTCCATAAACTCTTATTAGCAATGTCAAGGTAAATTCTTATAAAGTATAATCAAACGAAGAAAGATCCCATCACACTAAAGCCCTCCAATCTAATGGTTATACTATTTTTCAAATCAATGAAGTTTTTTAAGTTTTACTTTAACCAAAAGCCACGAATTCCAAGCTATGTTGTTGCTTCTTCTAAAGTCTAAATTTCACTCCCTTACATTTGTAGTATTATCGATCAAATTTCTAATATCATAGCCAAAAATAACAACATTTTTTTCAAGCTTCATGAGACACTCAACAAATTATTCAAAAGAATTAATAACAAACATGACTCATCGTTTTCTCAAGGGGTTTACCAAATTCTATATTCTTATCAGAAATTATATGTGATCTATCAAAACTCATCTCAAGGAATATATTTTTTATTCCTTTCATAATCACTTCACCAAATCTATGATCATAAGATCATTTGCACAATACTAAAATCTTGGTGTCAACTCTCATTACTCATCTTGAATCGTTATTGAAGCCCTATAAATTGAAAAACAACCAAATAATTTCAATTTTGAAGATGGCTATAAACTTAGCGACTCTTGAAGCCTATCATCCACTAGCTTGTTTTTAAACATGTCTTAATTATGGCTATAACCAGGGTCGTTTTTCAACATGACTCTTCATATTTCGAATTGGAAAACAAGATAATGATAGCAGCGGAAGGAGACATCCGAGCACAGTTATGGAATTTTATTATCATGAGTTTTTTTTCCCCTGCATCTGATCATGATATTCTTCCTAGAGGGAATAATCTTTCATAATGTTCTCAATCTTGCCTGATTGCAATTTCTCCACAATTAACTCTCCACTGCAAACTTTAGCGTACACTTCTTCATGTAACTCCTTTGTTGTGTTTTTAACAAAGTGTCAGATTTTACTAGTGAGACAGGTAGGTCTTAACAGGTGTTCCTCCAAGATTCTCTTTCAATCTAATTTAAACTTTGTATGCTTAGTTGGATGATTTCTTTGTGTTTTTCCACCTCAACAATTCTTGCGGTGGCAAGTGTTGCTTCATAAATAGGGAGCATTGGTTGCATTCTGATTTCTTCCATGAGATCGCTTTAGATTTTCCATAGCCTTATGCAGGCATCATTTGCTTCTTTTTGGGTGACCTATATATTCTTGAAAACGGGTTTACAAATGTCAAATAATATCTGATATCGGAGTCTTTCTCTATCGGATTATACTAGTAGTGTAGTGGGGGGAGTATTGCACATATCTTTCCAACCAAGCATCTTCTCTAAATCCTCATGGGATTCTTGATACATTCCTTAAATCTATACCAATTTATCTTGTAGCATGAGTTGTTCTTCTCGACCAGTTTGTATGTTACCGAGTAGGTTGAGGAATTCTTTTTGCTTAGTTGCAAACCTCTCATTTAGCTCTAATGTCTGGGTATTGATAATATACACAATAAGTGTAGATGTTTTGTTCTCCTCCATGGTTGTTTTGAGCTTCTATCTTTCTACTTCCAATTATCTATTATGGGTGTCTCGTTGGGTCTTGATCATTATTTTGAAATTTGTATTCATTTGATCTCTCTCTGCTTGTAGGGATATGTTCAATTTTTCTTTATTGAGGGTGTCAGCTACTTTTGCAGCATTCTCAAACTCTAAAATAATCCTATATTTCACATCTCTTAATTCTGTCTCCGGATCTATCACCCTAATTTTGGCAGTGTTTAGGGAACTTGCTACTTTGAGGACAGATGAGGCATTTAGTCTTTGCAAAAGTGTGGAGTTCATAGTCTTCCTGAACAAAATTCTCTTCAAGATCGGGCCCTACCTTGCATTCTGATATTCTCCCTGCAGATGACTTGGATCTGGTGTCTTCTCCTCTTTTCCTTTTATTCGACCTCTTCTCAATACTTCTTGTTTTATTATCATAATATTAGTCTCCAATGGCCACCATAGTGCCCTAAAAGTTCAAGGCTTGAGAAGAAAAAGAAGAATCCCCTGGAATAGCATTAAGAGGAGTGTAGTCTTGAGGTGGCATGTTCACAATACCCAAATTGGGTGTTGATGGAGTGTTTGGGGTCTGACTCAAATCCTACAACCAATGTTGTTTCAACAACTCATCTTCCTTTTTCTTAGCATCAACTTCTTCAGCTGCCCATTTAGCTTCAACTTCATCGGCCAATATTTTTTCCTCTGCCTCATCAACCAATTTCTTTACCTTGGCTTCTTTAGCTTTCTTCATTTGAAGTGCATCTTCTTCTACCTTAAGTTCATTTTATTTTTTTATTATTTCCTCCTCGGCTTGCCTTATTTGATATTCCTCCTCAAATTGGAGTCTCTTTTGTTCCAACTTTTCCTCTTTTCTATCTTTTTCTTTCTCCTTAACATTTTTGTCGACTTGTTCCTATTGGAGCAATCTCTGGAACTGGTCAATTGTCACTCTCTTCATTTCCTCTCGTTCACATTCAAGCTCCTTCCTTGATCTGTATTTATGAGAGAAATGAAATGAAAACACAGATTTATAATATTAACACAAAGACAAAGTGAATAATAACATAGATACAGTAAAACTTGACTTCTATTAAATAAAAAATATGTTGAAACTGTAAAATGCAGACTGGAAACAAGCTTGCTAGAATGGTGGCAACTTATCTCTGAGAAGAGATGTGGTTGCTACGCTCATTCACAAGAATATGAGTACAATGAGGCTCCAAAATTATTTTTATAATAAACATGAATTCTAAAACCCTAGACATAAAAAAACCTAACCCTAGGATATGAAGTGTCAAAAGTCATATGGGCCATGTTGGGGTAAGTTAGTACGTCAACTTCTCGGGGTCGTAACTTTTGCATACGATATTCGTTTTGGGCACATGATAGCTCTTTGGAAAGGTATTGATTAGGAGATTCATTTCATAGGTTAAATAATTCTTTTACCAATCATTGAGGTGCTCTATCATGAAAAAAACATTGTTTAGGTCCTCAAAATGGCCTCGGAAGTTTAGGACCTAAAAAACTGTTAAAAATAGTAAATTGCCAAAAAACTATTTTGAGCCAGTTGGAAAAGGTGGGTGGCCATTGATATCCTCCTGGATCAATCCTCCCCCATTAGGAATCAATGGTCTACATTGCATTGAGTTCCCCCATCAAATGAGGATTTTTTTGTTAAATTTGGCCCCGGGTGAGCCACTTGCCTTGGTGCAGGAGCTACCCTACTTTGACAACTCGATAAAGTTGGATCCTATGATAGAAAGTTCCCTTGACCTGTGTGTCCATGATTTGATCATTGGATGCTTGTTCCATGAAGTCACAGTTGAGCTATTTTGGTGTCAATTGTTCTGTTATCTCCGAGGTGTCCAGTAATGGTGGAAAATAGGGTTGAAGGAGGTCCACATTGAACACTAGATGCAATCCAAGAAAGGGGGGAATGTTGAGCTCAAAATCATTGTCAACCACATCCTTGGTGATGGTGTAAGGTCCATAATGGAGTGGACAAAGCTTTCGATGAGGCCTTGTAAGGTGTTCTTTCTGCAAGTGTAACCAAACTTTGTCTCCCACCTAAAAATGGTGTGGCACCCAGTGTTGATCATGGTGTTTCTTGTACTTGGCATTGGACTTATGTAAAATATATTGAACCTATTGGCGAATGTGATGGATCTTCTCAATGAACCAGGTGGCTTTGTCAGCTTCAATTGGAGCATGCGACGAGTCTTCTTGGGTGGCCGAAGGGGTAGTGCAACATCCATGGGACCCAATGGTTGAAATTCCAACCCCACCTGAAAGGGGCTATGATCAATTGAGCTATGCATGGCTCTGTTGTAGATGTGATGAATATAGGGAAGACTCTCATACCAGGTGCAAGGGTGCTTGGAATTGTACATGCGCAAGATGTGCATGATCATCCGGTTGACAACCTTGGTTTGGCCATCTGTCTAGAGGTGGAAGGTAGTGGATTTGGTGAGCTTGGTGTCCAATAGTGACCAGAGGCTTGACCATAATGTGTTGAAGAACTGCCTGTCCCAATCTGAGATAATGGTTTTTCGGATCCCAAAGTGTACCCACACTCGTTCAAAGAAGATCTTGGCAGTGGCCTCTACTGTGATTCTCTTCTTGCAAGTGGCCAGAATCGTCATCTTGGAAAAGAGATCAACAACCACAATAAAAGAGTCATTTCCCCGCTTAGTGGACAGAAGGCTCGACATGTAGTCCATTAATATGGATTCCCAGGGCCTGTCAAGAGTAGGAAGAGGAGTGTACAGTCCTTGTTTCTTAGTGGTCTCTTTGGCAATAGCATAGGCAGTATAGGACCGGATATACTTGCTAACATCCTATCAAAGTTTCAGCCAGTAGAAATGTCGCTATAGCACTGCCACTGTATTTTCCACGCCAAAGTGTCCTTCCACCCGACTGTATTGGGCTTCCCAAATCATCTTTTCTCATTCGCTTTATGGAACATAAAGATGGCCCAGATGGAAAAACATCCCATCCTAAAGATGGAAATTAGTGACAGTTGTGTTTGTGCCCAACATCTGGTAGGTGTTAGCGAAGTCAGGATCTATCTCATAGAGATGGGGCATCTAGAGATTTTGTGGTCACAAGAGTCGAGCACCGTGGTGAGTGTCATGAATGGAGGTCGACTGAGGCAATCAACGAATCGGTTGGTACTTCATGTTTTATACTTGATGTTGAGGTGGAACTGCTACAAATATGTGGACAACTTTTGATGGTGGCCATTCTGCAGTTTGCCTTATGTCTGTATGAACTGTTGTGGATTATGATCAGTGTGGATGACTATATCCTTCCCGAGAATGTAGTGCCTCCACTGATGGCAGGCTTGCACAATGGAGTGCATTTCTTTTTTGTAAGTAGGGTACTTATGGACAACATCTGATAGTATCTCACTATGATAGGCCATGGGGTGGTCGTGTTGAGTGAGGAATGTGCCCACAGCATAGTCTGAAGCATATGTCTCGATCTCAAAGGGTTGTTTCAGGCCAGGTAATCAAATCACTGGGGATGAGCACAAGCATTTTTTCACATCATTGAATGCTTATTATTGGGACAGGCCCCACACAATTTTTTTCTTACCACCACCCATGGTTACATGGTTGAGGGCCAATGCAATATGAGAGAATCCCAGCACGAACCAACAATAGAAATTGGCAATGCCTAAGAAGCTTTGAGTCTCAGTGAGTGTGGTTGGGGATGGTTAGTCATGGATGACTTGGATCTTGGATGGATCCAAATGCAAACCATTATCATCAACAATTTATCCTAGGTATTGGACTATGTCCATGCTGAAGGATCATTTTTCCAAATTGGCATATATCTTGTGTTGTCACGAAGTGTGTAGAACCTGTTGAATATGTTTCAAGTGTTTCGCCCAAGTCTTGTTGTAGATGAGGATGTCATCCAGATACACCACCAAAAAAGAATTAGTAAAAGGCCACAAGATATCATCCATCATCCTCATGAAATTTGTTGGGGCATTTGTCAAACCAAAGGGCATGACCAACCATTCAGAAAGGTCTTCTTTTGAATTGAAGGGAGTCTTCCATACATCTGTCTGCTCTATTGGGAACTGATGGTATCCAGAATTTAGATCAATCTTACTAAAGTATTTGGCCCCCTTGAGTTGATCAAGGAGATCGTCGATCCGGGGAATTGGGTACTAGTTCTTGAGTGTGATTTTATTTATGGCTTGGTAATCAATGTAGAGTCACCAGGTCTCATATTTCTTCTGCACCATCATGATTTGGCTTCCACGAAGTGATGAGTTGGGTCAGATGTGCCCCTTGTGGAGAAGTTCTTGGATCTGACAATTAAATCTCCTCATTTTCTAATAGAGAGTGGTGATAGACTGGCCCACTGGATAGCGGTGCACCGGGGGTCAGGTCAATGAGATGCTTGACTTAACAGTGTAGAGGTACCCCAGTAGGTGATGAGAAGATGTCTCTATATTATTTGAAGACCCTATCAACTTGCTTCTAGTGTGTGTGGAGGGGTCAGTCGCGAAGGCCATGGATATGGCTACAACCTTTCACTCACTCTGAGAACGAATCATGAAGATGACAAATTTCTCGGTCTGAGAAATGACCTTCCTTCATTGCTTGGTAGAGATCAAGGAAATATCACTAGGTGGGACTGCCTCGAGTATCCTATACAATTTCTTGTTCAAGGTAATAATAACACTACAAGGCCTAGACTCATATACATCATGACGTTTCCATAAATAAGGTTGTCTCAAAAGAACATCACAAAATTCAAGGGGGTCAACATCACACAATACCTCATCTTTGAATGGCTTGATGACGTATGACAAGTGACATTGTTGGCTAATGCGAAGATTTCCTCCTTGATAGAGCCATATGATGGTGTAGGGTTGTGGGTGTGGCGTTGTCGGCAAGGCTAGCCGCTTGATGACATTTGTTGAGATGAGTTTCTTATGGCTACCATTATCAACGATGAAGTGCATCTAAGTGTATTTCACCCACATATGTGAATGAAAGAGGTGCTCTCCTTCCTCTAGCTCATTAGGCTCACCGAGATGGATCTTAGTGGTAGCAACGGTGGCACTGGGTTCCATTTCAATGATCCATATCCCCTTTTTTGGTTCTGACTTAGAGTCGGAACCCGCATATGATTCAGAGGCTTTCACCTTAGTCACCAATTATTGATTTGAGTGGCAATCAACAGTGTTATGCCATGGGCTCTTATGGAAGTCACACCACTTTCTGGTATATTTATTCATCTTTCCATTGTCCTCCTTTTCTTTCCGATTGGACTAGTTTTCTTGAGGTTTCCCATATTTTCTTTGTCCTTTGTTCTACGGGTTGGGGCTTCCTTTTCCCTACTTCTGTTGTGAGTGGTTCCCAGACCCAAACTGTTGCGTCTTTTGTTTAAGCTTCTGCTCGATTTTGACGACATATCGATAGACCGCGCCCAAGGACGAGATGTCCAAAAACTTTGTTTCTGTAAGGATGTATCTATGCATACCTTCACGGTACTTGGGCACCAAATGTTGCTCAGAATATTTGATACCTAGCTTGGTGCGCAAGGTATGGAAGACATTGGTGAACTCTGGCATTGTTTGGTCTCTTTCTTGTCGTAGTGTGGTGCATCTTGTATACAAGTCGTCATAACTTCCAACAGGGTAGTATTGTTCCTTAATAGAATCCCTGAAGGAACCCCAAGTGGGTGAAAATACAAATAATGTGGATCCCTCTATTTTCTTTTGCTCACAGAAAGTGTCCCACCAATCTTTGACATGGGGAACGTCCTTGAGGAGTGAAAATATAATATTTTCTCTATCGAAAAAAAATTCGATAGAAAAATACCATTCTATAAGGTTTAACCATTTATCTACAACATCTGCATCTATTTTACCTTCAAATATAGGAATATCAAAATGTATATGTAACTTGAAGGGGGTGGCGCCTTAAGCTTGAGGTGGATGCATCGCTTGTCGGCAGTCGTCGATGGATTTGTGCAAATTTGTCCATCATCTCATTTATTTATCACTTGAGGGATTCCTCGAGCAACATTTTGAAAGGATTTCCTGTCTCGTCATATTTCTTTTCTCCCACCATAGACAATTTCTTGGGCGTGCGAGAGTCGTTTTCCTCAAGAGAAACAAGCTCGAGACCCAACTCTCTATACCCTGACCACATCGGGGACATGCACTAAAAAACGACAAGGAATAAACCGTTATGATACCTCTGATCCAAATTTATGAGCGGAATGAAATGAAAACACAGATTTATAATATTAACATAGAGACACAATGAATAATAACAAAGATACAATAAAACTTGACTTTTATTAAATAAGAAACATGATTAAACTGTAAAATGCAAACTGAAAACAAGATTGCTAAAATGGTGGCATCTTATCTCTGAGAAGAGATGTGACGACTATGCTCATTCGCAAGAAGATGAGTACAACGAGGCTCTGAAAGCCTTTTTACAATAAACATGAATGCCAAAACTCTAGACATCCAAAAACCTAACCCTAGGAGATGAAAACATAGTTACCAACTTAACGAGAACCCTACAGAGTTCTCGTTTTTTGGGGGGTCAAGTTTTTTACCCCGTTTTTAAAAATTGTGCTACCAGTAGAACTCCCCCTCCCATTTTAGATGGTTTTTGGATATTTTAAATTTTCCGATTCACGATGTTTCCACATTATTTTTTTAAATGTTTGTTTTTCATGTATTTTCAAATTTTGTTTTTTATTCAAGGGTGTTTTTAGTCATTTTTCTATGCTTCTTTCAATCTTAAAAATATTTTTTCCCATTTACTTTTTTGAAATTACGATTTTTCATGTAATTGTGTCTCCTTAATTAATTTATTGTTCCATACTTTTAAAATGTAGTAAAAAACATTATTTACCTTTACTTCAATATATAGAAAATAATTGTACTTAAAAAAACACTATTTTTGAATATTTAGAAAACAAATATAATTTAAATTTCTTTTGTTAAATTAAAAACTTAAAAAATTAAGAAAAAAAAATTGAAATTAATAAAAAAAAATCAAAAGAAAAAACAAATTTATATTAAATAAAACATGGAGAAAAATTTAAAAAACTAAATAGAAAAAATAACTCAAAAATCAAAACTATTTATAAAAACTAAGAGAAAATGAAGAAAACATATTAAAATTAAATGGTAAAAAATTAAATTTATAGCTAAAAACACTTTAAAAAAAATAAAAAACACAAAAAAAAACATATATATATTAAAAATGCTAAAATATTTTTTTAATACAAAATTTTTAAAAAACTAAAACAAAAATAATAAAAAAAAAAAACATAAAATTTAAAAATGAAAACTAAAAATTTACATTGAAAACCTTTAAAAACAAATTAAAATATAAAATTATATAAAAAAAATTAAAAAAAACATTAAAATATAATTTAAACTATAATATATAAAATCTATATATATAATTTATATATATATAAACTATATATAAATTATATATAATATACA
>ML814189.1:17420-49108 GCA_009831015.1 Picea engelmannii | reverse complement strand
GTGTGGGACTTGTTGGCTATGCGATTAACTCACCCGGGGATCGCACCCGGCCTGAGCCACACCAACCCTTAACATGGTTGGATTTTTTGTCCCCGCAGGTTTCAAACCGGTGACTTTAACAACACGGAGTGGCTTAACAATACACTCCGTCACCGACTGTCCTACACCTCGGGGACTAACAAAAGAAATTTTTAATTTAACAAAAGAAATTTAAATTATAAGTTAATATATAAACTATATATAAGTTTTTAATTTAACAAAAGAAATTTAAATTATAAGTTAATATATAAACTATATAAGTTTTTAATTGAACAAAAGAAATTTAAATTATATTTGTTTTCTAAATATTCAAAAATAGTGTTTTTTTAAGTACAATTATTTTCTATGTATTGAAGTAAAGGTAAATAATGTTTTTTACTACATTTTAAAAGTATGGAACAATAAATTAATTAAGAAGACACAATCAATCTTATCGATATTAACAGTCACTACTCAATCTGAACCGGGGTCCACTCTAATTGTTGGATCTGGTTCGTTGCGTGGTTATCCTTCAACCTTAATATCCACTCTGCAATAAGTGTGGAAAATCACAAAAAAAGACTTCATGCAAATTCGTAAACACGTATTTCTCAATATATTTGCACGGTGTTACTCTAGGGTTTCTATTATATTTTTGTGCAAACTCCATCTCTTTTGTCTTCAACCAGCTTTTGATCTATGCTTTTGTGGTATTCCATGGTCTCAACATCCCCTTCTAGCAGCTCATTCTTTCCAGCTTCTCGACGTCCGATTCATTATTCTTTTGACCCGCCTTCCGCAAATCTTACAGATCCCATCTACTCAATCCTATATTGTTCCAACCAACGGCAATGGAACCATTTGTTGGTTAATATTTATATGTCTGAGTTTGTATCCTTAACATGCTTGACCCATGGTTCATGTCTATTGGGGTTCCAACAAAACCTCTAAAACTATCGACCCTCCTGGTAAACCAAAAGGCAACGTAGAACAAAAAGTGCATTGTGCAGTCTCATCTGAGATAGTCTTAATGGGTGACTGCAATACTCAAGTGTTTGTAGTCAAGGATTGAGTGGGACTCTTAGAAGTGTGCGTTGAGAGTTCTACTTTACTTATTAATGCAATAAACTATCATTCATGATTACGCATGGAATATAATCAACTCATTCATTTAGCATATAAACAACTACTTAAAACAGCAAGGAAACACATGCATTCAATCACATAACACAGGTTTTACCGTGGTTCGCCCGCTCCTGGGCTACATCCACAAAGATCTAGATCTTAATCTCTTTTATTATAGCAGCTCCAAAACTATAGCGTCGTGTGCCTTACAACTCCTCTCAATCGGGTCGAGATCTATTATGAGGTGGACTATATCACACTAGGCTCCTCAACCTGCAATCTAACCCTCAATATCTACCCTCCTTATTCCTCTCTAGCTCAACAACTTACAAAATTAGATCGTATAGAAAACTATTCATCTCTATCTCTCATTCTAGCTCTGACTCTCGCTCTCCATCCTCCCCTCTCCTTCTATGAGACCTAGATATCTCTCTTTATACATTTATGGCTTATTGGCCATTACAATGTATTACAAAAACCCTAAACTTAACGTCGTTAGGTCTTCCATGCATGCGCATGTGCTACTCTTCCTTCCAGTTGTTGCTTTCCTCGTGCATGCCTTCCTTCCCAAAATAGTCTTTCTTTTCTCTTTGGCCTGCTTCCAACAATGGCCCTAAGCATACACCACCTAAAGACACTAGTAGACCCTTCGGTGAGTAAACAACCCAAGTGGTGGAAGCCAAGTTCTATGTATGACGACTAGCCCCATCTGCAAATCTTAAGTAGACCGAAGACTTCGTTGATATCTACCAACCAAGGGAAAACTTGGTAAGCAAGTTGAAGATGAAAAATAAAGGGAAAAGATATATACACTAAATTACATTAGTGTTGAGGAAAAGATATGAAATGATCTTACTCAAGCATTTTCATATCTTTCTTGGCTAAAGCAAGATAGACGGGAATATCACCCTATGTTTATAGCCAACAAAACTGGCATCCTAACTCACAAGTATTGTTTACAAGTGCTTAGGCTATTTTTTTATAAAAGCTTGCTGAAAAACTCATTATTTATGTAATTTTCTGAACATATCAAATGCTGAAATAAATATAGAGACAGAAGTAAAAACACCAAGTCAATAATCAGAAAAGATGAGACATAAAGCAATCATTTATTTCATTCCAATTCATCAAAGAATCGTTCTCTTTACAAAATTTCCTGAGGAATTTTTGGACCAAAGTCAAACTTGGACGTCCCCGATGAAACATACAAAAGGACTTCTGACAGAAAATCAAAAACTGAACTTTAAAAGTTGGATCAGCTTGCCATAGATTGTTACCCACTTGACTCTGCACAATAGCCTTTGTCAGTTATGAAATCTAATTCACAAATAAACAAGTCTACAAAGACTATCAAAGATAGATCAACACCTTTGAAAAACAAGTGTATGAATGATGTAATTCAACCCTGAATCCTGTTGTCTACAATAGGACCCTGCTATCATAAAAAATAATTAGGCTTCTAATGAATTAAGGAATGAATGAAAACTGAATTATCTCAACAAAAACTCAAAGAGAAAACCTTAGTATGCTTCTCCTTTTATTCTCCCCTTGTTCCTCCCTTTCCTTTTTCCTTTAAGAAAATTATAATTGGGTGAAGTAGTTGAACTACTTCCTTAGTTAAGTTAACTAAAACTCAACCAACTTTTTAGTTAGGGGGAAAAGTAATAAATCAAATAAGGTTTTTAAATAAATAATAACTAGTAGGTGGGACCCCTTGTGACTCCCTTTAGCTTTTAAAAATCATAACACAACTATTTAATAATAATAAAAAATCCCTCCTTGTGACTCCCATCATCACATTCATATTTGACAATTTATCTCAATGATAATTAAAATTATTTCCAAAATATATTACCCATATATCCAAAATAGTGTGATGTCCAAAAATTCAGAATTCAACTGTACTCAACAATTAATAAATAAAAAACTTAAAATCCATATTTTCCACTCTGAGAGGAAATACTTCTCTTGTTGTTGCTGTCACCTTTTGATCTCTCTAAATTTGCCTTAGGTTGTGTGGAGCCTTTAGGCCTAATCTCGTTGATCACATGAGAACAATCATCCCTCAAATGCATCTGGGAGGACACGGATTTATCAAAGCCATTGGAGGGTGAGGAAGGGGCAGTTGTAACACCCCGGGTTTTGAACCCCCATTTTAAATAATGTATTGTTACAATGTTGAGAGGCCTGAGTGCCCAAACAATTATTAAAGGGCCAGTATGCCCAAGAAATGTAATGTTTTGATCATTATTAATACTAAACACATCGTTTGTTGCTAGATGGACAAGGACTAGAGTTATAGGGGGCTATGATTCCACAAGAGAGGGGGCTTGAGGGGATAAATGTTTATTCCTATGTTAATTACCCTTTTTGCCTAAGGGAGGGGATCGGTTACCTGAGCTTCTTGGGGAAGGTCGAGAGGTTCTTGATTCCCCACGAAAATACTTAAACCCGTCCCTAATCTGATTGTGGGGTTGGTCATTGGCTCGTCTGCTCCTTCACTTCTGCATTTTGTACCATTATTTCCCTCACGCCCTTCCATGCACTCACTTACTGTTGAAGAAAAATCTCCCTGCGGACAGGTAGATCTCCTCTTGAGAGCTAGACTCTTAACTCTTAAGACAGAAGATGCTTATCATGGACACTGACTTCCTTTTAGATCTATATAAACTAATGTATGAGGAGGAGGAGAAAAGAAGTACCTGTTACCGGTGTTTGTCCCTGCACGCTCCAAGTTGAGCTCCAATCTTTCGCTCCTCGATAATCCCTATAGACAAACAAGAGTACAACCACTTCCTACTCTACTGATATTAGCTTGACATAGACCTATCTATTAGAGACAAGTTCATGTGAGATTAAGCACAAACTAGAATGAAACAGGCCAAGCATGTCATATTGATGAGAACAACAACGAAAGAAACTTACAACCGTAGATGTGAATGCAGCAGCTTCGTCAAATCCCTTTTGTCTAACCCTTTCTCAAAAGATCCACAATCTGGATGACAACAACTTCACTGATTACTCTCCTCTAGTTCACGGTGTGTTTCCTATGAGATCATAGGTTTCATGCTTCTAATTCCTCCCCTTTTTCACCATGAGAGAGCCTGCTTATATAGGTTTAGAGAGGCCCAACCTCTTGAGGTATCTTTAGGGTAAGTTGAGGATTCTCCTCCTTGAGTCAGGGATCTTCCCTAAGATCATGGTTGGACCAGGAGTTCGAATCCAACTGCCTTCCAAGATTGAAAAGATCTTCCCCTTATTCTCCTCAACAGACCAACTGTTGCCCAGAATAGGTAGCGCTTCCTCAAAAGGACCATCAGAGCGCTATAGCGCTCCCTAGTGGGCTTTGGGGGGGGGGAAGCACTCCTAAAAGAAATAGCGCTCCTCCATAAAGGTTGTTCAGCGTTATAACGCTCTCCAACACTCTATAGAGGAGCGCCAACGCTCCTAAGAGAGGTATAGGGGAGCGCTCTCCTCTAAAAACCCAGATTCAATGGTTCTTTCAGATGGCAAGAAGTACATAACTCCAGTTAACCATTCCTCTTCCTCCAAATCAAGTGTTTGAGGTGTTTTAAGTGTCTTTTTGATGTCGTTATAAGTATGATATATGCATCATGGCAGTATGCTTCGCTTGACATTTACGACACTTGTGAGAAAAATGCGACACTTATCAAAGTGAGTAATGTTGATGTGTAACAGATTGCCCCCCAAAGTATGAAGTTAGAAGATGAGAACTGATAACTGAAATTCTTTGTAGACTTTCAAGCAAGAGTATAGACGCAGAGAACCTGACAGAATATGCACACAAACATCCAACAAATATTATGACATGTTTCAAACCCAAGGCAGGCATACCTATGCTTGGGTGATCAAGACTTGCAAGATATGGCCGCCATAAAATACATTGTGGATCCATAATTGTATTGATAAAAGGTATAGCCACCGAGGATACAGTGTGGATCTATACTCTTATGACCTGAACTGATCGTAGCCACGAAGAATACATAGTGGATCCACGAGATGACAAGACATAGCCACAACCAATACAAAGTGGATCTATGTGATAGTATATGTGCCACTGTTCAAGAGAAACTCCTTCGCAACCTGGGAAAAGTACATATCAGGGTGATGACCCAACCTAGGGTCTTCTTACCAATCCCGACGTAGTACGAATCTAACCATGTGAATAGATGTCCTGATGTTGAACATGGAATAAACCGCTTGATTACCGGTCAATGATGTAAACCGTTAACAAGCACGAGGGAGATCACCATTAATGTCAATGATTCCCAAGGTACCCTAGTACATTCCAACGAATGTGAATGGATGATCTGAAGTCAAACATCCGTGGAATCATCCGATCAGAGGTCAATGATGTAAACTCATTGTCGGGCGTGAGGAGTCTTGCCATTGAGGCATGCAGGTCCCAAAGTACTAACTGGTTTCTAAGTCTGATTCCTGGATAATGTGTTGAAGTCGACAGGAATAGGCTCGTTGAAGGAGGGCCTTGATGTATCCCCCATCAACGACATGAAATGAACATAGAGATGTAATTGGTAGATCAAATGAACATGGACTGACATGGGTATTGAGACAAGATATTTATGGCGGATGACTCTCGAGGTGGATACTTCCCTTGAAAACTGAGGCACGACAACAGAAACATGACATGGACCAAAACTTGATGATGCAGTGGATGTTGTGACTTACATCAGGTGACCCGAAGGAGTGGAAGAAACTCAAAGGATTGGCTCAGTGCAGAGGTTCAGTGGATTATAATGTGTGCAAAAGACAAAGTGTCATGTTCAAGGGTGACTCTAAGAGTTCCTTGGTAATGTTCTCAAAAAACTGCTCGGCTTGCTTCTTTCAATTTTTCCCCCATACAGATAGATGAGTACCTCTTTTTAATTTAACGAGCTCGGGGAGGGTAACACATGCTCGATATAACTCACCTTTAGTAAGTTTCTCTTCCTTTGTTTAATGAACTGGAAGAAGTAAGGGTTCGGTCCCGTATGGGCCTGTCGATGTTTGTTTTAGCGAGTCCAAAGACAGAAAACTCGAAGGTTTTTCATGATTATAGAGTCTGGAAAAACACTTAAAACATAACTCTCTCGGTTCCTTTTTCGTATAGTTAGTCTCACAAGGCCAAAAAAGAGATAAACTACCACTCAAAAGATGCCCTTTCGAACCTTTTAATGATTGTAAAAGGAAGCAAGATCACTCGATGATCTTTTCATGTTTAGAGAGTCTGAAAAGAGTTTAAAGGTGACTCCATGGGGTTTCTTTTTTGTGTGTCCATACGGGTCCGAAAAAGAGATAAAATTTTACCCGGTGTGTTCTTATATTCTCGAGCTTGAGAACGAACTAAGACTATGCTCATGGATGTGACAAGGTAAACAAACGATCAAAATTGCTTTGAAACCTGTAATGTCAAAACTGCAATCCAGAGGTTTAGTGAGGCCATTATATTGTTAAAGAAACCCACAAATAACTATACCTTATAAAAAATGGAAATTTGTAAATAGTAATACAAGAAAAATCTTCAATTACCATTTCATTTGCATAAGGATTTGTAGCAGTGGAGATTCTCATTTTGGAGGTGGATCTTGTTTTGCTTGATACCGGAGCTACGGTTGATCATTTCTCTCACCGTTTGGACCAGGTAGATCTTCATTTCCTCCTCTTTCAATTACATGGTTCAAAATTTGTTTTCACAGCAATGTTTGAATAAAAAACGAAGCCCTAGGTCATCTGAAAAAAGATCAAATCGGCCTTTGTTCAAAACGATGGGAAAAAGACATTTGTTTACAAAAACACCTTCAGAGGGTTGTAGCATAGATGCCAACGCCTTGATGCTTGAGTAGATTGGTTGTTTTTGTGAAGGAATCCATAAGAAACTCAAAAATGTGCCCACGCAGCCATTGATGAAAGTTATTTTAATTTAAAATGTTTTATTGTTGTGTAGTGATTATTGAGTAATAAAGAAGACGACATGGTCCTTTTTGAACAGTATGGGCAATGGATTTCAAGTTTTTAATTACTTAAGAAATTGCCGAAAAATTGAATAATGAAATTCTTTGTTCTTTTTGTTTGTAGGTGATTTTGGCAATGACCATGATTGAATGGAAAGAACGGGAGCATGAGCTCGATGATTTGGCTGCTTTGCGGATTCCTCGCACGCAGGCCGCGTTGAGAGATTGTGGCCTTCTGAAATTCTTCAAACTGCAAAAGATGAAGAAAGAGATCCTTCTGGTTGAGCACATAATCATCTTGTGGGATGTCATAGAGCAAGGGTTTCGGATCGGAACACATCTTCTAACCATCGATTTGGAAGATGTATACTTCTTGACTGGCCTCTCAAAAAGAGGGGCTCCTATAGATTTTTCCGGACAGAGGGCACTTCCTGAGAAAGTGGATGTGTACCTGGCACGTCATTGTGTCCCAGGAGCAAGATTAGTGGGAGGTAGAATCCCAATCAAGGATATCAAAGAATTACCCCTTCGGTCTATTTTTTTCGCCATCACGAGTGTGATAGGAAGCACTAGCGCGCATCTGGCGTTGAGATCACAAGTAGCTTATGGTGTACAGTGTTTGGAGCCAGCATTGTTTAATTGGAGCGCAGGGTTTCTTCGGAACGTGAAGGAATAGGTTTCGATATGTAGGATGGGTCAGAAGCGATTTGAATATGGTTCTTTCTTGGTCTCATTCTTCTTAGAGCGCATCCCCCAGATGCAGCCTCAGATTGCATTGGCGGTACGACCAATGGGAGAACCACAGATGGAACGATGGACTAGTCTGTCTCCGAGACAAGTGGAAGAGTCATAGTTCTGCTTCACTGGTGACTTCTTCGCTTGGTTGATACACCAATATCTTTGGATAGAAGACTTTCCATATGCCGAGGTGGACTTTCGGGGGAGTATGGATCTAATTCTACTAGCGAGGGAAGATTGGGATGCGTCAGGTGAGAGACTAAACAATACCTTGTCTAGTGTTTTTTAAGTTTTTAACGTATGTATATTTTTATTTTATTTTTTTTGGGTACGTAGAAGAGTTTCTAATGGATGTATTGTTTTCAACATGCAGACAAGGGAGTAGTTCCTCCGGCTGAGATACCAGTACCGGGACATCGCAGGGATGCTCAGGTTGCAGTAGATCTTGGGGCACCAGTGATAGGTCTCCGGGAGGTTGAAAGAAACCTTCAAGGTCTTACGATGGGCATTCCTCCTCTACGGAGAGAAGAAGTGCCTTTACATCTACAGAGACACACCGTGGGGGTGCCCAAGAATGTCAACTCTCTACTAAGATGAGTAGTGCGCGCAGTGATGTGTTATTCTCAGCATAGTGCAGTGCAGAGAGATTAGAGTCTCTCTAGTGATTGTATATTTTGTATGACTTGTCGGACGATGTTGTATGGGTGTGAAGACCCAAAATTTTTCTCTTCCAAATAATTCTTGATGTAATCAAAACATTTTCAGTCACGCTATATATATATACAGCTCCGAGTTTTTACAGTTCTAGAAGATTTGTAAATGATGATGTATTTAATGTGATGTGTTTTAATTTACATGTGGTGTACAATTTGTTTTCCTTCATGAAACCTTATCTATGGGAGAGATACCGATCCATGATGTAATTGGCTAACGAATCCAAAACATTGTTGAGTTCTCTTGAAATATGTCTGTATTCGATGTAATCAAATATTCATTCAAGACGACGAACCCATAGGTGGAGACGTAGCAGGATAGGATTATGAATAGCATAGATATGATTAAGTTGGTAGACCACGAGTTGCGAGTCGAGGTTAACAATCATACGAGAGATACCTAGGGAGGAGGCTTGGGTAAAAAGTCCGATGATGACATGATATTCTGCCATTTTATTAGTCGTTGGTCCTAAGCAAACACCTCCTGAACTCACCAACTCGTCAGATTGGTAAATGACCCATGTTGCAGAAGCAACGTTCTGGGTGTGTCGACTAGCGCCATCTGCAAACCCGACAAAGATAGGAAAGGAAGACGTCATCTGCACATGAAAATACAAGACACAGTTATGAGTGGAAAAGGTAAAAACTCGAGCACGCAAAAGAAACAGACACACCAAACTAAAATATAATAATGTACAAAGTACACATGCTAGGTGATCTAGGCATAGTACTTTTTAAGGTAAATCCCATTCCGGGGCTCTGCTAGGGAGATTCCATCATAATAAACTAACTTGTAGGCATCTCTGTGCAAAACAAGTTTCACAATGTAAGGGCCATGCCACAGAGGTTCTAACTTACCTGTCCCTAGTTTATCATGAGCCTGGTCATAGACGAGGACTAAGTCTCCTTCTGCAAAAGTCAGAGGATGGACAGATTTTTCGTATTGATTTTTTATCCATTTTTGATGTGCCTCGTTAACGAGAGCGACATCACGACGTGTTTCATCTAGTTTGGTCAGATATAAGAAACATTCTTTTTTCGGAAGAAGTATGGGGTAGGAGTTCTACTTTAAGTTTCAGAGATGGAATCTCACACTCGATTGGTAAAACAGCTTCGATGCCATACACTAACTGGAAAGGAGTGAACCTAGTTGCGGTTTTCACGGAAGTACGGTAAGCCCAGAGAGTGGAGAAAAGTTGTAGATGCCAGGATGTCTTATTTTCCCCTACCATACGTTGAATCATGGTTTTGAGGACCTTGTTGATGGCTTCAACTTGTCTGTTGGCCTGAGGATAGTATGGGGATGAGTTTTCATGGCGAAAACCCAACTTCGCATGCAATTCACTCATCATCTGGTTCTTAGAGTGTGAACCGTGATCAGTGACAATGGCGCGTGGTACACCAAAACGAGTTATGATGTGGTTAAAAACAAAAAGAGTTGTGGTACGACCATCATTCAGAAAGGTAGGCATAGCCTCAACCCATTTTGTAAAGTAGTCGATGGTGACAATTATATAACCGTGCCCCCCGGCTAAGGTAGGCTTACATTGCATGAAATCGATACCCCACTTGGAAAAGGGGTTGATGGCGATAACGGAGTGCATAGTAGTAGGGTGGGTGCATGCCTTGTTATTAAAAACTTGGCAGGGTGGGCATTTTTTGTCTGTCGCAATACAATCTTTGAAAATCGAGGGCCAAAAATAGCCGGCACATAGAATTTTCTGGGCTATAGCCATCCCAGAAAGGTGACCACCACAGGCTCCAAGGTGACAGTCATTCAGAATGTGTTCAGCCTCTTCATGAATCAAACATCATCGAAGGAAAGTATCAATACCACGACGATACAAGGTTTCGTCGACGATAAGATAACGACGAGAATGGTGGCGAATACGTCGACACTCTTCACGGGAAATGTTAGGCTGAAAACGTTGGGTTTGGAGATAAAGGAGGATGTCTCCATAGAAAGGATCAGAGGTGTTGATGAGGAAAAGAGTTTCGTCAGGGAGAGAATCTCGGGATTCAATATCTTCATCAACATGGGGAAGGTCGCAGATAAGCTCCGCAAACACCAAGGACTTTTTGGCTTTGGACTTCGCAAATTCAAGATTGAATTCCTAAAGGATGACGATCCATTTGGAGTATTTTTCCCCCGAGCACTTGACGTGTCAAGACATGGTACATGGGGTTCGAGTACGTGATCACGGTGGTGGTGCGTAGTAGGATGTAATGGCGAAATATTTGGACAGTGATGACGGTTGCAGAGTCGGTTTCTCTACATGTGAATATCGGAGTTCGGGTCCAGATAGAATCTTGCTCAGGTAATAGATCACATGTTCCTCACCATTGGGGTCCTCCTGAACTAACACCATCGCAATACTGGAAGTGGAGGCAGCTAAGTAAAGGATGTAGTCCTTCATATACTCTGGAGGATGCAACAAAGGTGCGTGGGTCAAGGCATGCTTGAGAGCATCAAATGATCATTGAGCGATATCATCCCAAATGAAAGGGGTGTTTTTCTGCAACAATCGCATGAATCCTTTAGTTATCTCAGCGTAGTTACAAATGAAACGGTGAAGGAAGTTTTCTTTTCCTTGTAAACTTTGGAGTTGGGTCAAACTAGTAGGCGAGGGTAAGGCCAGAATAGCCTTAATCTTTAAGGGATCCACCCGAATCCTGTCTTTAGAGACAACCAAACCGAGGAGCCGACCGGATTCGACAGCAAAAATACACTTATGTGGGTTCAAGTGGATACGGTAAAACCGGCATCGAAGAAAAATAGCACGTAAGTGATCAACGTGATCTGATCGATTGGATGAGTGGGAAAGTAAGTCGTCGAGGTAAGGTTCTGCAATATGCTTGATATCGTGGAAAGTGTACAACATAGCCCGCTGAAAAGTAGCACCATCATTTTTGAGGCCAAAAGGTAGCTTCTGATAGGAGAAAGTTCCCCATGGGTAGATAAAGGTTGTCTTGTGTTGATCAGCAGGTAAAATTTCAATCTGGTTATACCTGGAGAAACCATCCATGAAAGAGAAGATTACGCTCCCAATGCAATTATCAATGATCTGGTCGATGAAGGGCGTAGGGTAGTTGTCCTTTGGACAAGCCTTATTGAGATCCCTATAGTCAATGCAGACATGAATTTTCCCCTATTTTTTGGCAACCGGAACAAGGTTGGAGACCCATTTTGTCAAAGGGACATGATAGATAAAGCCAGATTTCAAAAGTTTCTCAACTTTTGCCTTTATAGCTGCGTTTTTCTTGGGATGAACCGGGTGGAGTTTCTGTCAAATAGGTTTCACACCTGGGTAAGTCTTGATTTCATGCACTATGATCGAGGGGTCGATCCCTGGCATTTCTTCGTAGGTCCAAACGAAGACATCACGAAATTCTTTAAATAGAGTGGTGTAAGATACCACTTCTTCGGGTGTGAAATTAGCACCAAGGTTAACGTTTTCCACAATGCCTTCTTTGATCGAAATATCAATAACGATCGTAGTAGAGATATTACCTAGATTCCCTTCAGAAAGAGTATCTTGTGTGAGGATGGGAGATTGTGGAGAATTGGTAACATTAGGAGGGAAGACAGAGTGTATGTCTTTGTGAATTTCTTCTAGAGGCAGAAGGAAAGAGGATCGATGATGGTTATCATCCCAAGGTACGTCATCGATACTAAGCATTTCCATTATAGATTCGTCGGAAGGAAAAATGTGGGAAATGTAATCGATTGTAGACGATAGGGAATCCAACCATGATAGCATCGAGTAGGCATCGGGTGCCAATAGATGGGGGTTGTCCGGGGAGGGAGAGGCAGATTGAATAGAAACGTATGCAGCCTCGGATGGGCTAAGTGGCATGGTGTCACCTAGCACATCGAATTCCATAGGACTAGGTACAATCCAAGGGTCAGATGATTCCAAAGATTGATAAGCCATAGTCGAAATCATATTGACGGTGGCAATATGATGTGTGGTGGGTGGAAGTGGTGTAGGGAAGGTACCCATAAGGCTAGAATCTTTCAACAAGCCAACACCAACGCTTTCATATGTAACTTTGTGGTCTCCCAAAAAAGGAATGTTGTTGGTAACAGGGGCACGAGCGTCGGGTGTACAAAAATCTAGTTGGTTGATAGTGACAATTTTGCCTTGATGGGGGAATTGTACACATCGAAACACCGACGAAGAGACGACAGTCATAGCATAGAACCAACTTCTTCTGAGTAGTAGGTTGTAATCGAGGGGGGCATCGACCACCTCGACATCAACAGTAACAGTTTTTCCGCCCAACTGAACGGCTAAGGATTGAAAAAGTCTGTGAGGATGAAAACCTCTCCCATCAAAAGCACGTAACATCATAGGGGATTTGTTAAGGGTGGGTGATTTCAAGCCTTTCCAACAAGCCAAAGACATGACACAAGTAGAGGCTCCTTCATCCAAGATAGTTCGGTGGATTTGTTGATTGTGAACAACAACATCGATTTGAAAATCTAGTTGGTGGGAGAGTCGAGTCTGATGATCATCCAGATTAAACATGAGGTTGTTAGATGACTCAGGATCGAAAGCGTCAATGGCAGCCAAGAGCATTCTACGTTGACTGGGACAGTGTTGTAGAACTTCCAAAGCAGACATAGCATATAGTGCTTGAGCCAAATCTTCAACGATGTTGTAGTTTTGGGTAGCCCGTGAACTAGGATTAAAGGTATATTTCCAGATAGTTCTCTTAGGAGGGCATAAGATGGAGTCAAACAAAGGTTTCTCGATCTGGAGTGGCTCGGATGGAGGACTATCAGACGGAGGACTAACAGAAGATGGTGATGGGTTCGGTAAGGAACCGTTAGTGGTCTTCGGCTTATCAGGTTTAATCAGTGTATCATATGTCATAGTGAGAGTGGTCAGATTAATCCCATTAAACATGTAAATGTGGGCACTTATCGAGGCCTCATCATGGGATTGGCTGGAACTGCCCCCTGGAGTGGGGGTTTGAGCAACCAAAGATTGTTGTTGTGGAAAAGGATGGGTAAGCAAATCGGGTTGTGAATTTCCCTTAAAAATCTTGGCCACTTCATTGCGATGTGGACAATCTCGAGTGTAGTGATTATTGCCACAAATGAGACACGGGAATTTCGGTTTCCGTTGTGGTTGTTTTCCGGCAACAGGGGTTTTAGTTTGATTTTTTGGTTGTTCATTGTTATTGTTTTTCTTCGGTTTATTTCTTGCTTTCTTCTTACCTCCATATTCTTGTGAAGGGGTCAATTAGACTGTATTCACCTCGGAGACCTGATTTTGAGGGGAGGTATAAGAGGGTGTGGTTGAAATGGGAGCAGACGTTGAAGCGGACCGTTGGGTTGTTTCGGTCGACTGGGAAGTAGATTGGGTTTTGACGGAGTCAATGACTCCATCCGTGTGAGAGGTAGATGATGGTTTGGATGGATCAGTAGTGGCACGAGTAGCATTTGGTATCAATTCATACAGAGTACCAAATTGTGAATAAACCAAATCTAAGTACTGATCTCGAGCAATAGCTTCTTCCTCGGTGACTACACCACCCATGGCAACATCACAAGCAATCGAGGGTAACAGTGATTTAGTTAACCATTCTGCTAATAATTGGTCAAGAATGATCGCTTTGATTAACCTTCATCGTCGTCTCCATTCATGAATATGATCAGAGATATGTACAGAGTTTGTCTGATGAAGGGAGGTCAATAGTTTGGTACCCGTCTCGTATTGAATGGGTAGTTGGAAGTGTGTGAGGAAGGACATGGCAAGAGAGTTGAAATCGTGAAAAGAAGCATGTGGTAGTTCAATATACCACTTTGTTGCAGAACCCGTAAGTGTTCGTTGGAAAAGATGCAAACGTATCGAATCATCCATGAGGGAGTTCAATGAACACCACAAATGGAAAGTCATCACATGGTTGCTTGGGTCTTCTCCGGACTTTCCGTCGAATTTTGGAATATCAAAAGGAAGTTTAGCTAGAATAGCTAGCCAAACCATAGAATGAAAAATAGGATCATTCGTTAACCGAAACAAGTCTGGGAGATCCACAGTCGCCAGGAAAGGTAGTTGTCGGTTAACCTGCGGGTGATACTGGTGTGGCATAGGAACGCCAGTAGGACCATACACTGGGTTAGGTGGATAATTGTAACCAGTGGGTCCTCTTGTATAAGGTTAGTGTTGACCAGGGTACACAGGATTTGAGGGGGTTCGAGAAACATGCACGAGCGGAGGATAACCGGATGGGTTTTGAGGATTATAAGCTAGATTTGGCATTTGTCCATAAGGAGGATATAGATGAGTCCCTTGAGGGGGAAGAGGTTGTTTTGGAGCTTGAGGATTATGTCCCCCCAAGAACTTTGGGTTTCTTGGAAAAGAGATATTCCACGGATTGGGTGTGGTAGACACATTTTGTCGATGCGGTTGATGGTAGGCTCTGGTTTGAGGCTACCCCCCAACATGAGGGTGCCCTCCAAATGGAGGTTGTCCTCCGGTGAGAGGATGCCCCCCAGCATGAAGTGGAGTTCCTGGAATTTGGGAACCAGACGTAAACGAATAATCGATGTTGCTTAATGGGTTAAAGCCACCAAGACCGATCCCTCTGGGTTGTTGAATAGGTATAGAACTTCCAGGCATAACTTGGGTAGTAGTGACAATGGAAGAATTCATTTCTCTGTACTCGAAAGGGAGTGAGGATGAAGGTCTAGGTGTTAGTGGTGTTCCAATTGTAGCTTGGCTAACCACTACATTACTGACAGGAATAGTCGAAACATGAGGGACCATCGTAGAGTGGGCCGTCTGGAGAGAAAAAGTGGACCTTGGGCCAATGGATGATGTGTTCGGATCAACAGACAATGTAGTTGAAAAAATGGTAGTACCGATAAAATGATTTAAGGGTATGGTGTAGGTAACAAGCACATCGGCACCTATTCTTGTTCCGTAAAGATCCCACACCATGCGCGGTGGGCTTCGAACAACGTCTGTGGTCCAAAAGGGGTATTCGACTAGAGGGTTTGAATGAGACCCAGTTGGAACGTCAGAAAGATTGACAACGACAAATTCGTCAGCTGAGTTCAGTTGGATAAAACACCTCTCATATCCCTCAGGAATGTGGAAAGCCTCTAGAGACTCTGAAACAATTCAAAAATTCTCTAAAGAGGTGGGAACTTCCTCTTGGGAGGTTATAATGTCGTGAACCTCACTCTGTTAAGGAGATTCCTCCATAGAATGAGGGGATAAAGGGGTAGTCTCATCCATATTTTCTGGATGAAGTCCCTGTACCCTACACGAACGACGTGGAGGGTCAATGTTGGCGAAAAAAAATCGACGAAAAAAATCTATGGCCAACGACCGAAAAGAAACAGCATACGCTAATAGAATCTAGGAATCACAACCAAGCAAACAAAATCTTCTCTCGATGACTGTGCTAGTTGGTGATGAAATCCAACGTCGCGTGATCAAGTCAAGAAGGGGCGGGGATATGGTGGAACAATTACAATGGTGACCTGCTTAACGGACTTTCACCTTGGTGCAAGCTTCCACGCAGTAATTGTGGATTTACCCTCCAAGGAGCCTGAGTGAGTTTGACCAATGTCTATTCTAGGTCCAATGAGACTTCCCTTCATTGTCACCTTGTGTAAGACCCTAAACATTGTGGCTACTAAGGTTACCAATTCGCAGTCAGCCCCTGGGCGGGTACATTCGACAATCCATTCCAAACGTATGAGCAGGGTATCTAGCCCGAAATCAACTTGAAAGGCTTCCACTCAACATTGTGGGTATACCTTTAAGCGACCCCCATAATACGATCAGACTACTACAATCAGTCAAACCACAGAGGGATAATCTCCGTAGCTTTCCCGAGTGAGACCTTGTGCATAACCCCTGTGTGAGAGGGGGATCCCAGCAAACTTATACGACAATTGGATTTGACTCTCCCTAGCTCGGGATGCTAATGTTTGTTTTGGAAACTTTGGAGAGTTATGCTCATAGCCTAATCCAAAGTGCTAATCCTAGTCTACTGTTAGTGGAAGATCCTAGAAAAAAAAATGTTCTAGATAGTTTTTAATTAGCGTTCATTTTACAGCTATTCTTTACTCAAAAAGGGGTGTATGAAAGTAAAACGGATGGAATGATGACTCAATCCCCAAAAAAATGCATAAAATATGATAAGCAGTCATTTCTTTTCGATGAATGTCTATATAAGGGAGAGAGAGAGAGAGTTGTTTTCACTATCAAACACTAATAAGAAATGTCCTCGAACAAATTTTCTCAATCAAATCCAATGTGATGCTAAAACTTTTTAGAAATGTCTTCTAATATGCAAATCAATCACTAAGGTGTCTCTTTATTGTTTGTGTGTGAATAATGATTAATTCAATATGACACGTCCCCTGCCAATTAACCTTTTAGATCAAGGAAACTCAGAGAAGCATAAGCAGGTTTCGTACACACAACAAACCCTCTTGTTATGATTGAAAACAAGAAGCAAAAGAAAACAAAGATAACAAAGAAAATCAATAATTTCACACAAAAGAGAGATGTTGAAGAACAATGACCTCAAAAAAAAACAAAATGAAGAGATTCGTAGACTTCTGATGTCCTTCACTAGAGTTTTTTGCTCAGTCAGATAGGAGAGAAAAAACAGTGGATTGATTTCAAACTCCCAACATCAGAAAAAACTCAAAAAAAATAATGAAGAAGGCCACAAAATCTGAACAGAAAGGTATTTGTTCCTTAGAAGGAAGGATGTCAAAGTTCAGTGGGAAGAAGCATTGACTCATAGAGAGGCTCAGCAAGTGAAACACAGAGATTGGACCCTAGAAAAAGAAATTCTGGAAAGGTTTTTTGCCAAAAGAGGCCTGGTGCTCTGGTGTAAGGGGCACCAAGTGTTATAGCACTCTGTCTAACACATCCAGGGATCACTAGCGCTCTGTTAACATGGTCACAGGGGTGCCAGGCTTAAACCTCTCATGAAAATGTCCAGAAACCCAAAATTTCAGTCAAATTTTGGCAATCAAGCTGAGTGTGATGGGGCAAGGAGTCAATCAACATATGAAATCAAGAAAAAGGGGTGAACAAGGTCTGAAAACAATCAAAGGGTAAGACAAGGTCTATGAGGAAAAATCAAAACCAAAAGTTTCGATTCGAATCCCCAGTGGAGTCGCCAGTTTCTGTTGAAGGAAAATCTCCCTGCGAATAGGTAGATCTCCTCTTGAGAGCTAGACTCTTAACTCTTAAGACAAAAGACGCTTATCATGGGCATTGACTTCCTTTTAGATCTATATAAACTAATGTATGAGGAGGAAAGAGAAAAAAAGTACCTTTTACTGGTGTTTGTCCCTACACTCTCCGAGTTGAGCTCAAATCTTTCGCTCCTCGATAAGCCCTATAGACAAACAAGAGTACAACCACTTCCTACTCTACTGATATTAGCTTGACATAGACCTATCTATTAGAGACAAGTTCATGTGAGATTAAGCAAAAACTAGAAAGAAACAGGCCAAGCGTGTCATATTGATGAGAACAACAACAAAAGAAACTTACAACCGTAGATGCGAATGTAGCAGCTTCGTCAAATCCCCTTTGTCTAACCCTTGCTCAAAAGATCCATGATCTGGATGACAGCAAATTCACTGATTACTCTCCTCCATTTCACGGTGTGTTTCCTATGAGATCATATGTTTCATGCTTCTAATTCCTCCCCTTTTTCACCATGAGAGAGCCTGCTTATATAGGTTTAGAGAGGCCCAACCTCTTGAGGTATTTTTAGGGTAAGTTGAGGATTCTCCTCCTTGATTCAGGGATCTTCCCTAAGATCATGGCTGGACCAGGAGTTTGAATCCAACTTCCTTCCAAGATTGAAAAGATATTCCCCTTATTCTCCTCAATAGACCAACTGCTGCCTAGAATAGGCAGCGCTCCCTCAAAAGGACCATCAAAGCGCTATAGCACTCCCTAGTAGGCTTTAGGGGGGCGCCAGCACTCCTAAAATAAATAGCGCTCCTCCAGAAAGGTTCTTCAGTGTTATAACACTCCCTAACACTCTATAGGGGAGCGCCAACACTCTTAAGAGAGGTATAGGGGAGCGCTCTCCTCTAAAAACCCAGATTCAATGGTTCTTTCAGATGGCAAGAAGTACATAACTCCAGTTAACCATTCATCTTCCTCCAAATCAAGTGTTTGAGGTGTTTTAATTGTCTTTTTGATGTCGTTATAAGTATGACATAGGCATCATGGCAGTATGCTTCGCTTTACACTTGCGACACTTGCGACACTTATCGAAGCGAGTAATGTTGATGTGTAACACTTACCCATCTATTGATCCATCCTCACCTATGTCTTGGCTTGGAAGAGGTGAAAGGAACAGCTGAGAATTAGCCACAGGATAGTTGGTTGTAATGGTCGTTGGTGCAATCCATCCATGACCTGGGGCCTGCATGTTTGAGATGCGTTGGTCTATGCCCTGTTTTGCTCACAACTGTGAGTACTAAGAATTCCAGCATTGAGATTTTGGACCAGCTGTGTTGGAGGCCCTGGAAAAAGGAGAAGGATTTCCTGAGGGACTGCGTGGTAGATAAGGGTGGAGGTCCATTCTCTTGGGTGGTAGAGGCTAGGTAGAAGAGAGTTGGGTACTTGGATTGTTGTGGGTGTTGGGAAACCTATGAGAGCTTGAGAGTTGACTGGTTTGGGAACCCAAGTACACTCTGGAATTTTCCTTGTGGATTCATAGCCTTGGCTCGGGGGTGACACTGCTATTGAGATTTGGAGCAGTGGCATCTATGGTTGGGTGGAACGTCCTTGGTCTACAACTAGTTGGTGTAGCCTTTTTATAAATATAAGTGATCTTTGTTGTGATATTACTATCTGTGTATGAATGTATTATGTTGCATATATTTAATTATCATTTAATTGAATCTTTAGACTATGCATTCTTGCTGACTACTGTTGTGCATGTTGTTAAAGTATTTTCTTTTATGCATCCTAAAATTTAAAAAGCTATCGATCAGAGAAATAATTCCAAGGGCGGGCTTGTAGGTAGCATGCCCCAGCCTGTGGGTGGATGGGGATGTTACAGATTGGCATTAGAGCTTCTGGTTGAAACAACGGTACAGTATGGGTTGGGTCTGTTGGTTAGAGTCTTGGGGTCGAGATCGAATTCTGACTGTGAAGTTGAAAAGATCAGGAGGAATGGCGTTGCAGAATCTACGCAGGAGATAGAATGTCAAAGACCGGTTGTAAGGGGTTCGAAGGATCGTGACCGTCCCTTTTCGAAATTAGGAGAAATTACCATTGTAGGATCAGGAGAGATATGGGATCGTTGGATTGGAGGATAGGTGAACAAGGGTCATCCAATGAAAAGGAAGCAAGGGCTAAGGTCACAACCGTCAGATCCCATTGGAGAGTTAGATCAACAGACAGGAGGCATTGCAGGGAACCAAGTTGCACATGAGATCATTTCCCAAGGTGGTCCCGCAATCCAAACCATGGTTTCACCAAGGGGTTACATATCAGCATCAGGAGAATTGTGGGGCGAAAAGTGGGTTACTCCAAACCATCTATGTGTGCCCCCGCAAATTGAAAGGCATGCAGTGATGTGACTTGCTAGTGCTCGAACATCGAAACTCTGTATAGCTGAAGTAGTTTGCGGCCTTCCATCATCAAGGAGAGACAGGTGGTGTGAGATCCAAAACTCTGGAATTTGTGGACTAGGAGGAGGTGAAATAGCTAAAGTAGATCCTGACCATCGATCACCAAGAGGTACATGTCAGCAGATCAGTAACTCCGAAGAAATCGATTCGAAAGGTTTTCAGTTGAGATTTGAAACTCTCAAATCGCGGAGAGACAAAGAGCTGAAGTAAATATCAAGCATCGGATCGTCCGAGGTGAATCTAGGTCATCTGATCCAGAAGAGACATGGCATAAATCTATGGACACGTGGTAGAATCCCGTCTAGTTCAAGGAGGTTTGAAGTTTGATATTTCCGAAGTTCGAAGACCCGAAGTGAGCCTCGACCGTCAGATTAAGGGGGACACGTGGTGCAAATCCGTGGACTCCGGGCAAAGACTTGAAGTGAACCTTAGTTATCCGATCCAGGAGGACACATGGTGACAGATTGGACAGTTCAAGAATTCAGATTTCGGGAGAATTGGAAGTGTGCTAGTATGGAGACTCTCGAAGTCTTGAAGCCCGAAGAGCCGAAGTGATGGGGCACGATGACGTCTCCTAGAGGTGATGTGGATCCTGGAATTCCTAAAGTGACGTGGCTTGTGGATGTCACCTGGGATGATGTGGACACATGGGATGTGTGCCACATGTCAGTAATTTTTGGGCATTTTGAGTATTGAAATGTCAGTTAGAACATGACACGTGTCACCCGCCTGATTGGGCCATGTGTCGGCTTCTAGTATTTCACCACGTGGCGACAGATCATGCAGTCTAGACACTGGTCACTCCAGAGGGGAAAGATGTGAGAGGTTTTGTTGGGTCTAAAAATACCGAAGGCCGGAGGACATATCGACCGTTGATTCTAGAAGACACATGTCGAAGGATCGTCAACTTCGGGTGAAAGCACTCTGGGAGAAAGTGTAGGAGGAAATTTTTGAAACTTTCAAATCCTGAAGAGATAAAGAGATTCATATCCACTGATCTGTGGGAGGACACCCATCGATAAATCATCAACTCCAAGTAAAAACGTTTCGGATGGAGGAAAGAGAGGAAATTTGAAACTCCCAAAGCGCAAAGTATCGAAGTGGATCTCGATCGTTGATCGTGAAAGAGGAAGAGGACCGTTGATCCGGTCCTGGTTGAAAATTTTGAAGTCCTGAAGCTCTGGACAAGCACTTTTCAGCTAAGTGTAGGGTCATGGTCGTGGTCATATGTAGAATGAGAGCTGAGGGAAGGAGGAGTAAGGGCTGAATTGGTTGTCTTAGAGACAAAAAAGTGTTAAGGAAGGATTTAGCTGCGGTTTCTAGTCGTGGTCACCTGGGAAGGTGGTTTGAAGGAAGCTCCTGCATAGGATGAAAGTCTGTGTCAGCCAAGGATAACAAGACACTGTTATTTTCGGAGAATGGGGATATGATCTCCATGAACAAACAAAAAAGAAAGAGACATGTAGCATGGTTTGGAAAAATATTTTATCGTATGCATAATTCTAACAAAATGGTCTCTTGCACATTTTGAAGAATTAAGGGGTTTAAACACCTCAACTCAGGATGCGCATTGAGGAAATGGCAGAAGGCGAGGGATCCTCCAGTCATGATAAGTAGGCTGAAGGACAGAATACCAAAGACAAAGTCCAATGGATGCAAGGGAAAAGGAGAGAAGGAAATGTTAATAGAAATGGTAAGAAGCCTGAATATGGAAGTGCAGAGCTATAAAGAAGACAACGAAATATTGATGAGAGAGAAAAGTTAGATAAATTCTTGAGTGTTGCAGATCTTAAATCAATTCCAAAGAAAAATGAAGAAGGTATCATACTCAAGACAAGAAGAAGAAGGAAGGTGCCATGAAATAAGGGATGATGGTGGAAGAGTTGGTTATTCCAGAAGTGCTAGCAGAGCTCATGGACACCACTCACCTCCTTACTCAGAAAGAAATTTTTATGCATCGGATGATCCCATAAGAAATCTAGAGGTGTCTCATGTCAGAAACCAAAGAAGGAAACAATAGGTAGATAGTTTGCAAGGAGAGATGAGGAAGCTCAAGCCACCTTCCTTTGAGGGTGAAAGAGAAAGGGAATATGATGTCGAAGCATGGTTTCTTGGGATCAAGAGATATTTTTAGTTGCATAACTATTCGTCCAACCTGGAAGCCAGGATTTCCACCTACCATTTACATGGGAAAGTTGCAATGTGGTGGGACCAACTGAAGCAAGTGGAACATGTTAATGAAAGTAGGATCACTTGGAAACAATTCAAGAAGTACTTCCAGAAGGAGTACCTCTCAGAGCATTTATATTACAAGAAAATGCAGGAGCTCTTTGAACTCAAGTTGGGAAGCATGACTATGGAAGAGTACGAGAAGAAGTTCTTGGGATTGTTAAAGTATGTCGGGTTCATTGGTGATGATAAAGTGAAAATACAAAGATTTCTAAGTGGAATTTCATCCTTTTATAAGGAAAATATCAAGTATGATGAGCCCAAGATCTTGAATGAATCCATCAAGAAGGCTAAATACCTGTATGAGCAAGGCCAGGGAAGTGAATCTCTACAGAAACCTTGGAAGAACAAGAAAAATGTGAAGTCTAATCATAGGAGGAAAGGATTCAAACCATCCTTCAACAGGAATGAGCCTGATAGAAATTGTCAAGATCAATATGCTAAGGGAGATTTAAAGAAGGAAGATTCCTTGGGAAAAAGGGGAAGACCACCAATCCAATGTTGGGGATGCAAGGAAGATCACCTATACAAGGATTTCCCACACAGAAAGGACAGAGTGAAGACTGTGCACAACATCCAAGAGGCTACAACAATCAAAGATATGGGAAAAATCTATGCGACTTTAAATGATAAACAAGCAGAGTACCAGTCCAATATGATTGAGGTGGAAGGTAAGATCATAAATCATCCTATTTCTATTTTGATTGATTCTAGATAAATTCATTTCGACAATGATCCTAAGATAGTAGATAGATTACACTTGGAGAAAAGTAAACTTGTAAAAGCAAGTTTGGTTCAGTTAGCCACTAGAACCAAAAGAAGAATCCATGACATGGTCAGAAGTTGTTCCATAAGTATTAATGGCGTGACTACTAGTATGGATCTAAATATCATACCATTGGGGTCTTATGATATTATGATTGGAATGGATTGGTTGGACAAGAATCATGTTGTCCTAGATTGTCATAACAAGACATTTACATGTCTTGATGGAAATGGAAAACATAGCATTGTGAAAGGGGTCCCAAGACCCATCTCTATAAGGGAGACTTCATCCTTACAGCTAAAAATATGTTTTAGGGAAGGATGTCAATTGTATGCAGCTCATGTGGAAGAGACAGATAATACAAAGGGGCCAAGCCTTGAATATTTATCGGTGCTACAAGAATTTGAAGATGTATTCCAAGAAATACTAGGATTGCCACCAAGGTGGGAGATAAATTTCTCAATTGATTTAGTGCCAGGAGTTGCCCCGATGTCAAAAACACCTTACAGAATGAGCACACCAGAGTTAAAATAATTACAAACGTAGTTGGAGGAATTATTGAAGAAAGGGTACATACGTCCAAGTGTTTCACCTTGGGGAGCACCAATACTTTTTGTCAAAAATAAGGATGGAACCTTGAGGCTGTGTATTGACTTCCAATAGCTGAACAAGTACACTATAAAGAACAAGTATCCTCTACCTTGAATTGATGACCTCTTTGACTAGCTAAGAGGAGCAAAGATATTTTCAAATATTGACCTGAGGGCAGGATACCATCAGGTAAGAATCAAGGAAGAAGACATTCATAAGACAGCCTTTAGGACCAGGTATTGGCATTATGAATTTGTAGTGGTGCCATTTGGATTGACCAATGAACCAGTTGTATTCATGTGCTTAATGAATGACATATTTAGAAATTATTTGGATAAGTTGTCATAGTATTCCTGGATGACATACTTATCTATTCTAAGTTTGAAGAGGAGCATGAACATCACATAAGACTGGTATTGCAAGTACTAAGAGAACATCAATTGTATTCCAAGTTGATTAAGTGTTCTTTTTATCAAAATCATATCCATTACTTGGGACACATTATTTTAGAGTAGGGCATAGCAGTAGATCCAGATAAGATCGAGCCCATTAGAGGATGGCCAACACCCATTAATGTGTCAGATGTCAGATCTTTTATGGGATTAGTTGGCTACTACAGAAGGTTCATAGTAGGGTCTCTAAGATCTTTCATCCCATCACTTCTTTGCAAAAGAAGGGAACTAAATTTGAATGGACACTCAAGTGTGAAAAGAATTTTAATATGTTGAAGGAATTACTTACTAGTGCACCTGTGTTAAAGATTGTTGACCCAAAGGAAAGTTTTTTGGTATGTACAGATGCATGTAAGGAAGGACTTGGGGGAGTCCTCACACAGAATGGACATGTCATTGGATATGAGTCCAGAAATCTTAAGGAACATGAAAGGAACTATGCCATGCATGAATTGGAACTTGCTGCCATTGTTCACGCCTTGAGGATGTAGAGGCATTATCTCATGGGGAAGAAATTTGAATTAAGGACAGACCACATTGGCATGAAGTATCTTTTTGAACAGCCAACATTGAATGCCAGGAAAACAAGATGGCTAGAATTTTTAAGTGAATATGACTTCGATATCAAGCGTATCAAGGGAAAGGAGAATAAATTTGTCAATGCACTTAGTAGAAGAGTGCATACCATGCATGCTATTGTTGTCAGTATGCATCAGTCAAACTTGAAGAGAAAAATTTTAGATGGTATTGTTACAAACCATCATTACCTACAGGTAAAGGAAAGATTACAACAAGGAGAGATACAACAGAAAATAAAGGAGTATGAGATAAAGGAAGACGGATTACTCATGCATAAAAATAGAATCTATGTTCATAGTTCTGGAGAATTGAGGAATTTGGTATTGAAGGAAATGCATGATGTTCCTTATGCTGGACATCCTAGTTACCAGAAAACTATTAAAGCAGTAAGAAGTCAGTTCTTTCGGCTGGGAATGAATAAGGATGTTGTTGATTACATCTCTCGATGTATGGAATGTTAGAAGGTGAAGGCTGAGCATAGGCACCCAGTGGGGTTGTTGCAGCCATTGCCAATCCCAGAGAAGAAATGGGAAGTGATCACCATGGATTTCATCACGGGATTACCCAGAACGAATAAGAAACATGATTCAATCATGGTGGTGGTTGAAAAATTAACAAAGGCTGCTCATTTTTTGCCTGTGAAGACAACACATACAGTGGCTAATATTGCAGAAATTTACATGAAGGAAATTGTTAGGTTGCATGGGATACCTAGGAAAATTGTCTCGGACAGAGATACAAAGTTTACCTCCAATTTCTGGAGGGGATTTCTTAAAGGATTTGTTACAAATCTAAACTTTAACACAACATATCATCTCGAGACAGATGGGAAAACAAAGAGGGTCGATCGAATAATTGAAGACATGTTGAGAATGTATGTGATGGATAAGCCATCTAAGTGGGAAGATTACTTACACTTGGTTGAGTTTGCAGATAATAATGGGTATCAATATTCATTGAGAATGAGCCCATTTGAAGCCTTGTACGGTAGGAAATTTGATACTCCAGTAAGTTGGGACAACCCAGCAGATAGAGTGGTACTTGGGTCAGATTTTCTTAGGGACATGGAAGACCAGGTGGTTAAGATCAAGAAGAATTTAAAGGTAGCTCAGGATAGACATAAATTTTATGTAGACAAGAACAAGATAGCTAGAGAATTTAAAGTAGGGGAGCATGTACTTTTGAAAGTGAAGCCTGAGAAAATCTCTTTGAAATTCGGTAGTTGTACAAAGATGGAAACCAGATTCTGTGGTCCATTTGAAATATTGGATAGAATAGGGCCAGTTGCATACATGATTGCATTGCTTGCTTCCATGAATGTGCATAGTGTATTTCATGTATCTTTACTAAAGAAATATGTACATGACCCTAGCCATGTTATTGATTGGCATCTGATTCAGGTAGAGATGGAGGGAGAATTTCAAGTTCATCCAGTGCGGGTATTGGACAGAAAGGTCAAAATGCTTCTGAATCGAGTTATAGAGCTGGTAAAAGTTCAATGGACCTGCTATCATCCTGAAGATGCTACCTAGGAGCATGAAGATTCCATGCGGGCAGAGTACCTGCAACTTTTTGAATAAATTTGAGATTTTGATCTCTATTTTGTATATGCACTAAGGATAGTGCCAAGATAAGGGGGGAGGGGATGTAACACCCTGGGTTTCGAACCCCCATTTTAAATAATGTATTGTTACAATGCTGAGAGGCCTGAGTGCCCAAAAAATTATTAAAGGGCCAATATGCCTAAGAAATGTAATGTTTTGATCATTATTAATAATAAACACATCGTTGGTTGCTAGATGGACAAGGACTAGAGTTATAGGGGGCTATAATTCCACAAGAGAGGGGGCTTGAGGGACTAAATGTTTATTCCTATGTTAATTACCCTTTTTACCTAAGGGAGGGGATCAGTTACGTGAGCTTCTTGGGGAATTCCAGGAGGTTCTTGATTCCCCACGAAAACACTTAAATCCATCCCTGGTCTAATTGTGGGGTTGGTCGTTGGCTCGTCCACTCCTTCACTCCCTAATTTCATACCATTCTCTCCCTCGCGCCCTTCCATGCACTCACTTACCCATCCATTGATCCATCCTCACCTACATCTTGTCTTGGAAGAGGGGAAAGGAACTGTTGAGAATTAGCCACGGGATAGTTGGTTGTAATGGTTGATGGTGCAATCCAGCCATGACCTGGGGTATGCATGTCTGAGATGTGTTGGCATGTGCCCTGTTTTGCTCACAATTGTGAGTCCTGAGAGGTCCAGCATTGATATTTTGGACCAGTTGTGTTGGAGGCCCTGGAAAAAGGAGAAGGATTGCCTGAGGGACTACGTGGTAGAGAAGGGTGGAGGTTCATTCTCTTGGGCGGTACAGGCTAGGTAGAAGAGAGTTGGGTACTTGTATTGTTGTGGGTGCTAGGAAACTTGTGAGATATTGAGAGCTGGCTGGTTTGGGAACCCAAGTACACTCTGGAACCATCCTTGTGGATTCACATCCCTAGCTCGGGGATGACATTGTTGTTGAGATTTGGAGCAGTGATGTCTACGGTTGGGTGGAACGTCCTTGGTCTGTAGCCAATTGGTGTCACCTTTTTATAAATATAAGTGCTCTTTGTTGTGATATTATTATATGTGTATGAATGTATTCCGTTGTGTATATTTAATTATCATTTAATTGAATCTTTAGACTATGCATGTTTGCTAACTACTATTGTGCATGTCATTAAAGTCTTTTCTTTTATGCATCCTGAAATTTAAAAAGGTATCAATAAGAGAAAGAATTCCAAGGGTGCGCTTGTAGGTAGCATGCCCCGTCCTGTGGGTGGTTGGGGATGTTACAACAGGAGTGGATTTTCCTTTGTCAGGGGCATCATGAGCCTTGGTTTTCAACCTTTTGCTTGCATGGGAAGACTGAATTAGTGAGTGGACAGGGGCAGCTTGGAAAATTCTGTTGTTGGGCGGAGGAGAAGGTAACGACAAGTTAGGCCAGCCACGATGTTTGGAGACTGTCGGGTGGACAATCTCTTGCCATCCATCATTTTCAGGAACTTCAGGTTGTAGTGAGACATGAGAAGGCACGGGGATACCAAGGACCTGTGGGGCTTGGAAGGGAGGCCTTTCAGGCCTAGGTTGGACCACTCCTTTCCCAATCCAATTAAAAAACCTAGCTTGAAATAGTCGGCCTAACTCTTTTGAGTCTGCATGAAAATGTATGGAGAATCTTGGCCTTCTATGGCCCCTATTCCAATTACCTCTCCCTCGGTCACCTTTTCAATGGCTACCTCTGTTGAAAAATCTCATTCCTATATGCATAATTGACTAGCAAATAGTTTCTTTAACAACCATACATGACAACTCTTTTTAAAATATGAAATAAAATTTGGCTCAGTAACATATCAGACTCATGCAATCCCCATACAAATTTTTTAATAGTTGTCAATGAGCAGGGGGTAAACAAATGTTCTGGGATATGCGAGGGGTTGTATTGAGAGAAAAAATATTAAAATGAAGGGGAAAATATCATGGTTACTTCTCACAAACAACACACAATCAACTGTAGTGTAAACCAAAGAAAATATATCATTGTAATCCATCCCTTCGATCTTAAACTGTCATAATACAGAGTTTCCCTTAACTCTAATTAACTTTTAGGAACAGGGAGTGGATAATGAATATGGGAAGGTGAGGGGATTTTAATTAGTGAAAAGTGAAATAATGGTAGGGGAAAAGAGCAGATATTGTTCAAAAAATTAATTAAGTAATCCATCAAAAAATTATCTATTCAAAACCACTATCCGAGCACCAATTAACAATTACTGTGGTTGATTTAACCATTTATGTGCGTTAAAATTTTTCACTGTCTTTAACACTTTTAATTAACACAGTGTCATCATATTCAAAATCAACATGACCTTCGAGCATCAAAACCATCAACCACTTTCCATAAATTATTTCCTCAAATTAAACACAGACACAAGTCCTTTTAAAAACATTCTCGATTACATTCCTCTAACCAACTTAACAATTACATTGCAATGAAAACATACTATTATAAAACTCATTCCCATATATGATGATGCAATCAAATGATACGATGCATGATATCCATAAAACATACACAACAGACATCCAAGTCTCTGACATCAAATTTCCAATTTGTAACAATCTCGATCGGGACATATTAAACACACAGCAACCACCAAAACAATTTATACCATGCTATAGGAACACACAGACCACTCAAAATGCAAAGAACATTTATGTGACTGTACATCTCTAATTACTTTGAATCAAAACATAAAACAATGTTGAGTTAACAATCCAACTGTTACAACACAAGAGGCAATGACTGTGTGCCCATTTCATTTCTCAAATCAACCAATTAACCATGTTGAGCTATCGATTCAACTATCACAATAAAATAATGCAACGACTATATGCCCATTTACAACTTCTAAAATCAACCAATTTAACTATGTCGAGTTATCGATTCAATTTTCATAATAAATAATGCAGTGACTATATACCAATAATAAAAACTATTGTCAACGTTATTCCACCAACTAATAACAGTCACAAAATACCCAACAGGGTGTAACTGGTTAATTTATCAAAATCAAGATTTGAATAATCAAGGGTGGGCTCTGAATAATCAAGGTTTCGCTCGGTGGGACCAACACAGAGAGACTGGAGTCGACCAAACCAACAACAGGTGAGAACCCTTCGAGCCAACATGGTGGACACATAGGCTACATAACCATTAGCTTACAAGACAGGGTGACAGTTCACACGAGGTAGGAGAGACTATGAACACAAGAGCAGACGCTTCTTACTGGCCAGTAATAACACCGAGAACACGCAGGGCATAACCCTTGTGGTTTTCCCCAAAAAAAATGAATAATGTTAATATAAAAGAAAAACCTTGCAATAGCAACCATCCCTAAGCAAGCCTCTTGGCATAATAGCCACCATAACCAACTTGTGCAGAAACCAATAACATAAAACGAGCTCACGGCCAAGTGGAAAACGATATGTAGTGACCCAAGGTGACTCAAAATCAAACACAACAACCCCACAACACCAAGTATGAACAGGTAAGGTTACAAGACTGTGAGTAGGCGGCCAGCAAGTCCAAACCAAATAAAACCCTCCAACAAAACCCATAGAGACAACAGAGACCCTTCATGGCTTCCAACACATAGAATAGTAAATGAAATCATGACTTTAACTGATCTAAAAATGAAGAAGACTTGAAATACTTGAAATTATTGCAATGTAAATGTTATGTGTTTAAAGCAAATGGATCAGTTTGCAACACATAGATTAAGGGATTACTTATGCAAAATACACATAGACAACAGCATAATCAATGACCATAAGCACATAAAACACAACAATTGATAAAGGAGTTCACCCCTCTCTTGGGCTACATCTCCTGGTCCAGCTTCCAATGGATCATTATTATTAATTGTTCAAAGTGCTCAAAAACATGTCTTATAATGCTCAAACTAACCAACCGACTGCTCCAATGGCTTCAAAGCATCCAAAAACCCTTGTCTGGGCTCTTTCGGCACCTCAATCGGTCGAAAAACGAAGAAGTTAGGCCTCCTGGAAGTCCCCCCTTCAAGCTTGTTGTCTCTGCATCTACAAATTGCACCCTTGTCAAATGAACCTGGCACACACGCAATTTAAAGCGTGCAAACCTAGCACACACGCGCAACCATAAAACGGTGCAAACCATCGAACCGTTAACGGAACTAATACCCCCAACCGTCAAGTCGTAGGGCATATGAGTCCATAGGACCATGCGCTTTTAAAAATGGGGCTCCGTCCATATCAAATGATAGAATCACACTTGGCAGAATTTATTTGGTTACACAACCGTTGAACTATATGAAACACGCCATACCAATATATATATACCCGCGGTCACATATGTGAAAGTGTGCGACCAAGGGCTGGGGCTAAGCCCCGGCCCGGTTGCGGCCCAAAACCACACGACATTTGACTTTAAATACAATCTGGAGCGCATACATATCAAGGTATGAGCGATAGCCCATTGGTTGGTCAGAGTTTGTGGAAGTGTTATGCGGTGGGGAGGTCCGGGGGTCGAACCCCACAGACTCCAATATATTTTAACAAACATAACAATAGCAAATACCGGGGTTCCACGTGGCAGCCCACGATTGGGCCACGTGGCACCCAATTACTTGCGCAAATAGTGCCATGTGTTGACTTCCCATTCGACCACCTGTCATCCAATAAATAACTGCCACGTCACCACATGTACGGTCGTACGGCTCTGCCACGTCAGCCTGTACGGACTGTACAGTCAGCATCATGTTTTTTACCTGTTTGACCTTATGAACAGATTGCAATATCTCTCGTTCCTGACGTCCATTTGAGACAAAGCAAGTTGTGTTGGGTTCGCAACGACAATTCCTACGCTCTCATCCGGTTTGAAGCGATTCTGAGCACTTTGAATTTTTGAGAAAAATTTGATCCCCTGATCACACCTCCCCATTAGGAATCTTTTGGACCTCCAAAAGACTATTTTCAGTCTATGTGAAGATGAGGGTAAAGTTCCCTCACCCTTCCAACCTCAATCCACTTGGCATTTCTTGGATTCGTCCCTTTAAGACCAACTCGAAGATACTCCACATTTCCTCATTTTGAAGTTCGCATTCTCCTGTCAAGGATAGTGTCTTCCTGCAGTTTTGTAAGATACTCTGGAGAAAAATCATCTATGGAAGGAATCTGAACATGCTCTCCTTGATCATCAATCAATGGAGGCTCATACAACTTCAAATTCTCAACATTAACAACTACATACATCTGCATATAAGGAGGCAAATCTAAAC
>ML814188.1:113648-139045 GCA_009831015.1 Picea engelmannii | reverse complement strand
GGAAAGGGAAACAACTTACCATAGTCATTTATTCTTGTGAATGAGTGTTGAAGATTTGGGTAACTTCATCAAATGGAAGAGTAAGCATCAATGCCTTGTCCTCATGACTTGTCCTTGCATCTTCAACTTCATAATACAGAGGGTCTAGCTTGTCCAAGGATTCCCTTCCTTCTTCACCTTCTGAATCATAGAATAAGGTATCATCAAAAACCTAAAAAGGAAAGTGACCAACCTCATCCTCTTCTTTTTGTGCAGGAGGAATAGAATTTCGGATGGCTTCATTAGAGGGAGGAGCACACATTAATACTTCATCATAATGTTTGATATCGTCAGGATCTCGCTCTTCAACTAGGTCTTGATTATCCTTGCTAGAAGCATGAGTAAATTCTTGTTCTTCCCCATGGGATTGGTAACCTTCATCAAGATCCCTCTCCTCAATATCTTGTTGATCGATGCCTTGCTCCAACACTTTGGGGAATTCTTCAACTAAGGTCTTAAGGAAAGGTATTCTCTTAAGAATATCTGGGGTATCTTTGGGCTCACCAATCTTTACTTCTGGAACAAAGGATTGTTCTCCCTTGGATGAGGAGATGTTGGCTTCGACCTCTATGGCCATGTCATAAGCTTCTTGGATTGACCTTGGGCCCTTTTTATCAAGCATGAATTCTGATTGTCCTGAGAATGCCTTGGTATAGAGGAAAATGAGGAATTGAGGTCTAGGACGATAGGTTCTAAGGAGTTGTCGTGACATATTTTGGAATCTAGTATGGAACTCCCTAACAATATCATTCTCATTCTTCTTTATGTAATTAAGTTTGTTTACCAACACCATAGGATCCTCTTTTATATTCCATCTCTTGAGGAAGACTTCTTCTAATTGATCCATGGATGTAATACTAGCATCAAGGAGGCCATCATACCATCTCCTAGCATTATCATGAAGAGTGGCAGAGAAAAGCTTCATTTCCAGATCCTTATCGTCATCACTAATGGGATGGAGTTGAAAGAAGGCCCAAAAGTCACTCTTATGGTCCTCAACATTCTCTTCATCACTACCAGTGAACTTAGAGAGCCATTTTACATACTTCAGAGGCATTTCTCGAGGATAACTTGAGATTTCACTTATATCCAAGGGTTTAAAATTTCTTGGGTCCCATTAGGAATCCATGGTTGGCCTCATCATTAGTGGAGTTGCTAGATAATCCGTCTAGGGATTATCAAAGTGAAAAGAGGGAATCACCCTCAATGGAGTTGCTAGGTAATCTTTCAAAAGTGAAAGGCTTTGAGAAAAAGGCTTGACAAAAATTTGTCGTTCAAGGAAAAATGACTTGATGTTCCCCGACAACGACGCCAAAAATGTTATCGCACAATATATACTTGCCCAAATCCTAAAGGAAAGTAATCCTAGATTGATGTAACATGGAGGTAAACCCATCACTGTCACCCTAATAGGGTACTGTTGAGCACTCAACACACCCTAAAATTATTTGTGAATTTTTTCTTTTAGGTACCACTTTGTCATTTCTGAATGGAGTCAGTTGTGTAGGGATCACTGGGTTTTTCTATTGTTTTATTTTATCATCGATCACATTCGGTTTGGTTTTAAGTTTGTTGAACATATTGACATTTTTCTCTAAGTAAATGTGGCATTAGACTAAGTGCACACAACTTAAAATTTGTTTTATAAATAAGCACGCGCCCATCGACGATTTTGGTCTGCGATTTTGGTCTAAAATTCGTCGATGTATCGTCGGCATCGACGAAATCAGAAAGGTAAATTGTCAACATAGGCAATGACAATAGTCGATCGCCGATATATTGCCAGCATTGGTGAAGAGGGAGAATAGTTGATGTATCGTCGAAATCCTAAAGGTAAAATTCCCACATAACAACGATAATCGTCGATGTACTATCAACATCGGTAAAATGGGAGAAAGAGCATGCCAATCGGTGATTCTGGCCTGTGAAAACAAATCTTCTAAAATTCATTAATGTATCGTCGGCATCGCCGAAATCCGAAAGGTAAATTGTCAACATAGGCAACAACAATCGTCGATCGTTGATATATCGTCGGCATCGTCGAAGAGGGATAAATGGCACGACAACTTATGTTAAAAAAAATCACCGACGATGAAAAGAAACGCTTCTCACACCCAAGAGGTCAAATCAAATGTCACGTGTTATTTTGCATAGATAGTCTGTATTGCTCAGTTATTACCCACATCATCTTTTGATGTCCCCCGTGTCATATCTATAATTCCACGTCAATATCTCCACGTAAGCACTGTATGACAGTTTGGATTGGCATCACAACTTTTGCTGAGAGGCACCAATGAAGCAACGTCAAAGAAAAATTGTCGATGTCGATGCATTCATTATCTATCAACATATGGCTAGGACACCAAACAATAGGGTTTAGAGCAAACCTTTATCCATCGATGCCGATAATCCTGACCGATATGCGTTGTCCTTTTAACGATCCTGCTTATCCACGATATCGATCACACTAGTTCTGTTGGAGTGCGAAAAACGCTCAGGTAATTTGAGGAGACACCTCTAGCTAAGTAGAGGATGAGGTTTGAGATTTGTTAGACAATTAAGAACTTCACATAACCGATACCATGACGTCATGTGTCGATCAACTTTTAAAAATTATAATTCGTCGATGAACTCTAAAGTAACACGCTCTTGCACCGCCAGGCTATGTTATATTTAATCATGAGCATGAAGACTCGATGCGACAAGGTAGTATGTTTTAAATTTGCAAAGTTTGTGCCTAAGCATGGAATTTCATTCACAAATCATTGATATCCCAAGAAGACAAAGGAGCAAGAGAAAGCATCGAAATGCCTCCGCGAAATTCGACGACCAAACACTCACCAAGAATGCCCAAAATGAAGGAATGCACAATTCATAAGGGAGAGAGACCTCTTCACCATTTGAATAGTTGATTTCCAAGAAGATACCCTAATGGGGATGACAAGCTGTAAAGACATGCAACAATGGTATGAGAAGGCATATCAAGCCTTGGAACGGATAAACTACATTAGCAAAGTACAGAAGGATCGAGATACAAAAGAGCATGGCATCTGAGTGTTGATGGACAACAACATCACCCGAATAAGGAAGGCAGTTGAACACTGGGTAAGCATGGTCTAGGAGCCCCAACGGAAAATGCAGGAAAGATGGGATGAGTGTGAGAAAATCTTGGAGAAAATCAATAAGGAAATGAGGAATATTGACCTGCCATAGTTTGGCCCATCAGAGGATTTCATCGATTTTTGTGACATAGTTAAACGACATGCAGAACAAGATCGGGTGTGCGAAACAAATATTTCGCAGGTTTCAAGCATGATCCCGGGTCAAGTGAAGAAGTTCATGGATCCTCTGATTAAATCTCTTGCGGTCTTACAATGCATGCATATCAGACTAATCAAGTACAAATAACGAGCAATTGAGATGAAGGAGGTCCTCTCCACTCCAATGGATCAACACAGGTTCTCATATGCAAATACATGTGAAGATCTCTTCTGCAGATGGTCATAATACGAGAGGAACAATCCACTTCAGTAAAACGACCAGATGAACTAAAGAGAAGCAAAAGAGAATAGATAGATAAAGTATGTCACGTGTCATTTTCTTGACTTAACACAACTTTAGTAGTTATTTTTAATTTATTTATTTTTTATAAATAAGAGAATCGACCTTGTGTTAAGGGTCGATGGTTTTGGAGGGAAAGTCTTTTTCTGAAATATTGTAAGAGAATTATTTATGTGCAAGTTATTTTAATTAAGAAGTTTTGTTTAGAACCAAAGACAGTTCTTTCAACTGAGGCATGAATGTGATTGGACTGAGGGGGATTATCTCTGTCTTCGAATTCAATATTTTGCTAATGATTTGAGTAAGAGTTGTTGTATCTATTATTTAAGTTATCTTATAATGTTGCAATTGTTATTTTATTCTAACTCATGAATAGAAATCTATTGTGTTAATATGTGATTGATAATATATCATTGAAAATTACTTTTCTTGCACTAATTTCCTGTCACGTATATATTTTCTTTCTGTAACTGTTATCTCAGACGATGTTGAATGGTCACAAGTCAAATAGTATTATTTCTAGTTTGAAGTAGTTTTGATCCTCATTGTCTGCATGCTGAGGTATAAAAGGTTATCCCAAAACCCAATTTCCTCCCATACATTATAACATCTCTCTATTATTTAGCTTATGTTCCCCCTTTCTTTCCCACTAATGATAAAAAGAACAAAAAAAGAGAACTGCATAGCCTAAGAAAAGGTTTCATAGAAAGACATATATATCGGTCACGATTAAAGCTCGTCGATAAATCCAGCCAAACCACAAATCTAGAGAACCATACCACTCAGTAAACACTTGCGGGGTCTAATCGGGCCTCTCAAGCGGGTTTGGTTTTGGTTGTTGAGTCAAAGGGATATCAGACCCCTCAACAGAATTGGCGCTAGAAGGAGGGCCTGATGAATGCATGGCTAACAACATTTTTGATAATATATTCTACAAAGCCTATAGATTTAAAACAACCCACAAACATGGCTAGTCATTCTCAAGACAGCCCACATACGAGAGTACTCCCACTACGAGTAACTCACCTCAACACAAAGAGGAAGAACACATGTACCCTGAAATACCTTACGATCTTCCCCACAAAGAGGTAAATAAGTTCAGAAGAATCACCAGAGCTTATGCTTGACACATCGGAGAATTACCTTTAGCTCCTTTACTTCCTCGAAGAAAACAAATAAGAATACCAGTTGTTAACACCCCTGACCAGGTATTTGTTCACACGGTAGAATACCTAATAGATTTGTCCCTCATAGAGATCGAACAACCCCTTAATCTGATACCTGAAACACCAGTTGGTAATTACTCTGAACCTGACCATTTTGAGTCTGAAGAGCAAGAGTCTAACTCAGATCGCTCAGGTTCTGAATCAAAAGATATGGGGGATAATAACGATAACAATAGAGAAAGGGGAGATCATCCTAGAGACAATCAACCATGGTTGGCAATATATGCTTTGTCAATCCCAAGATGGTTGCATAACCTACCCAGACATCCAAAAAAATTACTTCCTAAATTTGACCCGGAAACCTTCGAATTGCCTGGGGACCATATTAAGAAGTTCATATTAGCTATAAGGTTGATGAATGTGCAACACGAAGATGTAGTGTGCAAATTTTTTCCTTATACCTTTGAAAATTCAGCCTCGACCTCGTATTTCAACCTACCAGTTGGTTCCATAACTAGCTAGACAAAGTTTCAAAAAGATTTCTTCGACAAATTTGTTGAAGAAACTACTACATGAGCTTTAATGGATGAACTTTTCACCGCCACTATGAGTCCAAAAGAAAAGACAAAAGATTTCAACCAAAGATTCACCACCATTTTGAACAAATTCCAACCTGAGGCTAAACCTACCCAGGAGTTGCAGATTGAAGTATATGCTAATGCTCTCCTGGCATCTATTTCCATGCTCGTAAAAAGGCATGCCAAACAGACTCTAGCTGAAAATTTCAAAGAAGCTAAAATGATTGAAGCCCAAATGAAAGGATGCAAAGAAGGTCAGATCTCACTAATAAAAAAGGAAACCCAACCTCTACCTAAGGGAGGAATTTTGTTAACAAGACCCCCAAGTAAACAAACAGAACAAGGTCCAGAGAAAGAGGGAGGGGATCTAGAAAACCTGTAGCGGATGATCAAAAAACTTTCTAATGAGATCGTAGATATGAAAAGGAGTGTCGGGGAAAGAAACCAAATCCAAAGGCCTTATAAACCTTTTTTTTAAAGGAACCCACCTTTCAAGGCAATAGATCCTCCCCCATCCAACCTGAACATTGACCTAGGGAATGCAACATCTGACACCTTCTGCACGTACCATCAAGAAAACCATTCAGAAAGGGATTGCCCAAACAAGGAGGTTGAAATTGAAAAAATAGCTAGACATGAAAGAGTTATAAATTGCCCTCCCCAAATTTGAACATTGTTCTTTGATGGCTCTAAATCTCAAGAAGGGTCGGGAGTGGGATGCATTCTCATTGACCCAAAGGGGAAACAAAACTTCTTATCCTACATATTAGAATTCGAATTCACTAATAACACTATTGAATATGAAGCTTTAGTCCATGGACTAAAGAAAGCCATATACTTAAACATCAAGGAATTGAAAGTTTTTGGAGACTCCAAAATTATTGTTAGGCAAGTGAAGAATACTATCCATTGCAATTCACCTCACTTAAGGAATTACCAACACGAGGTGCACAGACTAATAGACAAGTTTGAAGCCTTCAACATTACCATTGTTCCTGGGACAAAAAATACCCTTTCTCATGCTCTAGCCATCGCAGCCTCAAGACTATCTCCTTTGGAAGATTATGAAGCCTCGAGGTTCATAGTGGAACTGCTCTACAAACCTTTGGTACCTAAAAACATTTCTAACTGGAATTTTTTTGAAGGGGATGAACAAATCTTAGATTTCCTGATTAATTAGGAGAATTTTAGGGATTTGGCCATTAACGATGAAGTATTCCAAGAACTACTCATGGAATCGGATCTCCATGAACAAAAGAAGGGAATAGATCATTCTGATGACAACCCAAGTTTCACACAATACCTAAAGGAGTGTGCAATGTGGAGAACCTTTTTGACTTGAGGGAAATATTCATGGGACCAAAGAATGCAAAAACATGGAGCTCGTGCCCTATATATGAAACTATAAACCTAGGCACCCCCAAGAATCCCAACAATGTCAACTTAGGGAAGACAGTGTCCAAAGAAGACATGAAATCTTATCTTAAACTATTTAAATAATATCAAGATGTATTTTCTTGGTCTTACCGAGAATTCAAAACGTATGATACTCGCATTATCCAGCACACGATCCCGTTCAAATATGGAGTAAAACCCTTCCAACAAAAGCTTAGGCAGTACCACCCATCTCTGTAACCTCTAATGTATCAAGAGTTGAAGAAATTATTAGATGCTAAGATTATCTTTGAGGTAAGACACTCTACATGGGTAGCCAATCTGGTGCCTGTCAGAAAGAAGCCTGGGGAGATCTGTTTGTGTGTGGGTTTCAGAAACCTTAACAGATCATCAGAAAAGGATAACTACCCAGTCCTACCCATGGAAACAATCTTACAGGCAGTATCCGACTCTAATTTGTTTTCTCTCCTAGACGGTTTCTCGGCATATAACCAGGTCCTGGTTTCAGAAGATGATCGATTAAAAACTACCTTCCGAACCAAGTGGGGAACCTTTGCTTATAAACGCATGCCCTTCGAGCTCATTAACGTAGGGGAGACCTTCCAGAGGGCCATAGATGTAGCTTTTTGGGGATTGATTAACAAGTGTTTGGTAGTCTATTTAGATGACGTAACGATATACTCAAAAAATAAGGAAGACCACATTCATCATTTGCCTCAGATATTCGAAAGGTGTAGGAAATATGGAATATCTTTGAACCCTAAGAAAACCATCTTTGGCGTAGAGGAAGGGAAACTACTAGGTCATATTATATATGAAGAAGGAATTAGCATTGACCTTGAGCAGATAAAAGCGATAACTCAACTCCCCTTGCCTCACAATAAAAGGCCATGCAATCTTTCTTTGGGAAAATCAATTTTGTGAGAAAATTTACTCCTGAATTCGTCGAAACTGTCAAACCTTTACAAAGAATGATTCACAAAGATGTAGAGTTTAAATGGGATGAAGAGAAGAAAGGTGCTTTCAATAACATCAAAATTGTCATTTCCCAAGAACCAGTGTTACGAAGCCTTGATTTCAACAAATATTTTTTCCTTTATACCTTTGCTTCTAACCAATCCTTGGCTCTAGTACTTACCCAAAAGGATTATGAAAACAATGAAGCACCAATATCCTTTATGAGCACCAACATCCAAGGAGTCGAACTGAACTACCCTGCTATAGACAAACATGATTACGCAATATATAAAGCGAATAAACATTTCAGATCCTATATCCTGAAGAATCACACTAAAGTGATAGTACCTCATCCAATGGTCTGATCTCTGTTCACTCAACAAGAGATGGGAGAAAGAAGGGGAAATTGGATGGCAGTCATCCAAGAATTTGATCTAGACATAAAACCTGCCAAAATAGTCAAAGGTCAAGGATTGTGTAAACTGGTCGTTGAGGCCCAAGATCTGATTAATGCAGAAGACTCTGGTTGGGAAAATGAGCTATCATTATGGTGCAACGAATCCTTATACCTACCTCCTGGGGAAGAATCCTGGTATGGAAACTTGTCTTATCTCCTGTATCATGGAACTTGCCCGAAAAACCTAAACCCTAGAGAAAGGAGAGCCCTCAGGTTAAAATATTCTCAATATCACCTCATAAATTCAGTGCTTTTTTGTGTAAATTATGATGGAGTGCTCCTTAGATGTCTTGAACACGATGATGCATAAAAAGTACTGAGAGAGCTCCATGACGATCTAGTGACGGCTGGAAATTTTGCAGGAGAACCATGACTTACAAATTCTTAAGGGCTGGTTATTATTGGCCTACTCTGTTCAGGGACGCTCACACATATGCCAGGAAATGTAAATCTTACCAGTTGAGTGGCGGTAGAGAAAATAGGGCAGTCGTTCCACTCTAGCCAGTGACCATATCCAGGCCATTTGAACAATGGGGAATAAACGTCATAGGAGAAATTACTCCCAATTCTTTGAAACAACATAAATATGTCTTGACTGCCACAGATTATTTTATGAGATGGACAGAGGCTATCCCTCTCACGCACATTAATGAAAAGGTAGTAATCTAATTTTTAGAACAACAACTGATAACAAGGTTTAGATTGCCCTCCATTCTCATTTTTGACAATGTTGCCTACTTTTCTTCCACGCTCTTGACATAATTTGCCCTCGATAAGGGGATCATAATAAGATATTCTGCAAACTACTATTCATAAGGGAATGGGGTAGCAGAGTCAACTAATAGAAACTTGGTGAGAATTAAAAAAAAACAGTTGTTGAGAATCAGAGGAATTCACATAATTTGCTTCATAATGCCTTATAAGCCAATAGAGTAAGACCTAAAGAAGCCATAGGAAACTCTTTGTACTTTCTAGTATATGGAAAATAAGTCATTCTCCCAAACAGATTGTGTCTTCCATCTTTACAGCTTGCCTAGGCAACGAGAAGTCAGCCCTCATTCGTTATTCAACAAAGGATTGATACTCTTCTCATGTTAGATGAAGAAAGGGAAAAGGCTAAAGTTAAGTTCACCGCTCATCAGCAAGTAGATAAAATATGGTTCGACAAACATAAGGCCAAAGAAAAAAATTTCAAAGTAGGAGACCTAGTCTTGAAGTGGGATAAAGAAAACGAGCCCAAAGGAAAACACTCAAAGTTCCAAAATCTTTGGCTCAGACCTTTTCAGGTGGCAGAGAAGATCGGAGTAGGCACATACTAGTTGTAGAATCTGAGGGGGGAATGTAACACCCTCCCAGTGAATGGCCAGGCCTTAAAACAATATTTCTCATTAAAAAAAAAAGATTTTGATGCTTTGTTTAAGTTTTGCTTCTTTTTTCAACATACATTTTGATCTGGACGAGTGTGTGGGTTCAGGGAATACTGTTTTCAAACTCCTTTTTCATTCTTTCCTTTCTGTTATTTTCTTTTAATTAAGTTGTGTTTCGTAAAGCAATGGTTGACTTTAATGAATACGATGAAGCAGACTCTGATCCTGACCTACACTTATATTCAAAATAAGAGATGCTCGACAGACACAAATTTTTAAAAAATCATTTTTGTCTTTGTAAGCATACTACTTGGGGAAATGATCAAATATCTGCTTGGTGGCCTGGTAGAGCTAAATGGAAATATAGCTCGCTAGAAAGAATCACATGTACCTATGGACAAAGCCAAGGAAAACTCCATCTTAACAAGTTTCACCTTATCAAAAAAACAAATATCCTCCTCTCTGACTCACTCTTGGTATTTATGCTAGAAAAAGATGATTCAAAAAAATATTGTAAAGTCTGAGAGGGTATGCAAATAACTCCGTCGGGGCTATGGACGCTCGCTGGCAGCGGAGCAACATCGTAAGAAAGTAATGATAGCTAAATGGCCTCATGCTAATGGACACTCTACCCGACTCTTGTTTATAAAGGACATGGATTGCGGTTAACATGAAATGGGATGGAAAAGATAAACCCCACAGGTGGATCCAGATTTAGGAACACAGGAACTTGTGTACACATTGATAGAAAGGGTTTTGTTGAAAAGGAATAGAATAAATCTAGATGGTTTCTCAACCAATTTGCATAGGCTAAGCACGAGGGAAGGAGCAGAGATTTTGTTTTTTCCCAGAGAATCGCCATTTGTTGAGCACTCAACAAACCCTAAAAGTCTTTGTGAATTTTTTCTTTTGGGTACCACTTTGTCATTTCTGAATGGAGTCAGTTGTGTAGGGATCAATGGGTTTTTCTATTGTTTTGTTTTGTCATCGATCACATTCGGTTTGGTTTGAATTTTGTTGAACAGATTGAAATTTTTCTCTAATTAAATGTGTCATTAGACTAAGTGCACACAACTTAAAATTAGTTTTATAAAGAGCCACACGCCCATCGACGATTCTGGTCTGCGAAAAAGTTTTCTAAAATTCGTCGATTTATCGTCGACATCGGCGAAATTTGAAAGGTAAATTGTCAACATAGGCAACAACAATCGTCGATATATCGTCGACATCGACGAAGAGGGAGAATCACCGATGTATCATCGACATCGGCAAAATCCAAAAGGAAAAATTCCCACATAACAATGATAATCGTTGATTGTCGACATCGGTAAATGGGAGAAAGGGAGTGCCAATCGGTGATTTTGGCCTGTGAAAATAAGTCTTCTAAAATTCGCCAACGTATCATCGGCATCGGCGAAATATGAAAGGTAAACTGTCAATATAGGCAACAACAATCGTCGATCGTCGATCGTTGATATATCATCGACATCGGCAAAGAGGGATAAAGGGCACGGTAACATATGTCAAAAAGAAAATCACCGACGCCAAAAAGAAACACTTCTCATGGCTAAGAGGTCAAATCAACTGTCACGTGTTTTGTCGCGTAGACAGTCCGTATTGCTTAGTTGTTACCCACGTCATCTTTTGATGTCCCTTGTGTCATATCTATACTTCCATGTTAGCACCTCCATGTCAGCATTGTACTATAGTTTGGGTCGGCATTGAAAATATTGATGAGAGGCACCAATGAAGCAACGTCAAAGACAAATTGTCGATGTCGATGCATTCATTAAATATCGGTGAATGGCTAGGACACCGAACACTAGGGTTTAGATCGAACCTTTATCCATCGACGTCGACGATCTTGGCCGGTCTGCATTGTCCTTTTAACAATCATGCTTATCCCTGATACCGATCATACTGGTTCCATTGGAGTGCAAAAAACGCTCGAGTAATTTGAGGAGACACCTCTACCTAAGTGAAGGAGGAGGTTTGTGATTTGTTAAACAATTAAGAACTTTACATAAATGATACCACGACGATGCACACCGATCAAATTTCAAAAATTGGAATTTGTCGATGAACTATAAAGTAACACACTCCTACGCCGCCAGCCTGCGTTGCATTTAATCCTGAGCATGAAGACTCAATGTGACAAGGTAAGTATGTTTTAAATTTGCAAAGTCTGTGCCCAAGCATGGCATTTCATTCGCAAATCACTGATCTCCCAAGCAAACGAAGGAGCAAGAGAGAGCATCGAAGAGGTTATAGCTTGTATCACTTCGATTACCAGTAAGCCCAGGTTATTTCTTGAAAGGAAGAGGTAAGATTGGTCTTTATTGTTTACATTTACGATCGCGTAGAATAACACTTGTCACAGTTGTCTTAAAGCTTATTATTCTGTTTTGTGCAGGAAAATGCCTCCACGAAAGCCGATGACCAGACGCTTACCAAGAACGCCCAAAATGAAGGAATGCACAATTGACAAGGGAGAGAGACCTCTTCATCGCTCGCATAACTGATTTCCAAGAAGATACCCTTATGCGGATGGAAACCTGTAAAGACATGCAGCGGTGGTATTGGAAGGCACATCAAGCCTTAGAATGGATAGACTACATCAACGGAGTACAGAAGGACCGAGATACAAAAGAGCATGGTATCCGAGTGTTGATGGAAAACAACATCACCCGAATAAGGAAGGCAGTTGAACACTAGGTAAGCATGGTCCAGAAGCCCCGACAGAAAATGCAAGAAATATGGGATGAATGTGAGAAAATCTGGAAGAAAATCAATAAGGAAATGAGGAATTTTGACCTGCCAGAGTTTGGCCCACTGAAGGATTTCATAGATTTTTGTGACATGGTTAAACGACATGCAGAGCAAGACCGGGTGTGCGAAATAGAGATTTCATAGGTTTTGAGCATGATCTCGGATTAAGTGAAGAAGTTCATGGAGCCTTCGATTAAATCTCTCGCAGTCTTACAATGACTGAATATGAAACTAATCAAGTACAAAGAACGGGAAATTGAGATGAAGGAGGTCCTCTCCGCTCCGATGGATCAACACAGGTTCTCATATGCAAATACATGCAAAGATCTCTTCTGCAGATGGTCAGAATAGGAGAGGAACAATCTACTTCAGTAAAACGACCAGGTGACCTAAAGAGAACAAATAGATAAAGTTTGCCACGTGTCATTTTCTTGACTTAACAAAACTTTAGTAGCTATTTTTAGTTTATGTATTTTTTATAAATAAAAGAATCAACCTTATGTTTAGGGTTGATGGTTTTGGAGAGAAAGACTTTTTCTAAAATATTGTAAGAGAATTATTTTTGTGCAAGTTATTTTAATTAAGAAGTTTTGTTTAGAACCAAAGACACTTCTTTCATTTGAGGCATGAATGTGATTGGACCGAGGGGGATTATCTCTTTCTTCGAATTCAATATTTTGTTGTTGATTTGAGTAAGAGTTGTTGTATTTGTTATTTAAGTTATCTTATAATGTTGCAATTGTTCTTTTATTCTAACTTATGAATAGAAATCGATTGTGTTAATATGTGATTGATAATAGAGCATTGAAAATTACTTTTCTCGCACAAATTTCCTGCCACGTATATATTTTCTTTCTGTAACCGTTATATCAGACGATGCTGAATGGTCACAAGTCAAATAGTATTATTGCTAGTTTGAAGTAGTTTGGATCCTCATTGTCTACATGCCGAGGTATAAAAGGTTAACCCAAAACACAGTTTCTTCCCATACATTATAACATCTCTCTATCATTTAGCTTAGGCTCCCCCCTTCTTTCCCACTAATGATAAAAAGAACAAAAAAAGAGATATGCATAGCCTAAGGAAAGGTTTCATAGAAAGACATATCTATCGTTCATGATTAAATCCCATCGATAAATCCATCCAGATCACAAATCTGGAGAACCATACCACTCAGTAAACGATTGCGAGTCTAATTGGGCTCTCAAGCGAGTTTGGTTCCTGTTGTTGAGTCAAAGGGATCTTAGAATCCTCAATGGGTACCTCTTTCTCTTTAGGAGGCAGATAGCCTCACTCCAAGGGAGACGTCCTAGGACCTAGTTGGTTGATGAAGGAAAAAACGATACAGTGAAAACCCACCCCTCTCTCTATGTCACCCAACAGAAGAAGTCACTTGGGTGAAGTTTAAAGGGATAAGGGAAAATGAAAATGGGTTTGTACATTCCCTTTACCAATGAAACATCAAACGTTAGTAGCAACAATTATAATCAATGACTTCTTCAACAAATTGCATGCTGCCAAAACAAGGTATTATACAATAAAGATGATATTATGGTAGCAACAATGTATCTTGAAAGTTGCAAGTTATGATGACAAGAAAATATACAAGATTCTTGCAAACTTGATAATGCTTTGTCACTCACAATTTTCAAGATAAACACAAGTCAATAAATGTCTTAAATGGTTGTCCAAACATTTATAACAACATTAATTAATGACAATGGAAACCACTTCAAAAAAGTACTATAATAAAGCAATAAGACACTACTTCAATATCCAATGATTATATTTTTCTTAGTACAAATGCCTAATGGTTTTATGGATGATTTTAGGGATGTTAGGGGCTGCAACAGTGGTTGTAACAACATCTATGACAACGGTAACAACTTCAATATTTGCACTTTAGAAAGGCAATTAAACACACACTTTAACACTTATTGATAGTATCTTGGCTTATACATATTCTGGGATGACTTAGATGGTTAGTAGGTTGATATAATTTGCAAAATGATAGTTGTAGCAGTGATTATAACAATAGCAAATTAGTTGTTAATATTTGTACACTAGGTTAGCAAATTAGTAGAGTATGAAGTGAAAGAGTTTGAGTTGAGTCTTGTTAAGAAATAAGAGAAGAGGACTAGTGCCTTCAAGGGTAATGGAGTCAAGGAGGGTGGCTTATTCTAAGGCTGCAAATTAATGATGATGCAAAAAAGTTTAAGAGAGAAAAAAGTATAGGAGAAGTAGTAACTTAAGTCGTCCTAGACTTTGACCTCAAGAGACAAAATGCTAGGGTGTAGGCAATTCTAAGCCCTAGCGCCTTGCTCTCCTGAGCCTTTTATGGAGTAAAATTTATGCAACAATAACCAAGTACAAAATCCTTAGAGTGCTAGCAATTTAGGCCTCTAGGGTTTCACTAGTTACTAGATCAATTTAGTGAAAAGCTTGGCAAATAAAAAGTATGAAAGTAGCAACTTAAGTTTCTTACTTCAAGCATTAAATACACCATGTAATTTCATAATCTTGTATGAGAAAATAAACCATATAATAACCATTCAATAGATGACAAAATATAGATTTCACTTACTTGCACCGGGAATAATCATGAGAATACCATGCAAGATCACCATAAACTTCCAAAAATTGATCCAAGTTGCAAAAATGAGCCTTAAACAAGAGTGGCGCCTCACAATTTTAGCCAATAACCCTAATAGAGTGCGAATTTCAGACCTCTTGTTTCCAATGACAAGTTGTGATGAAAATGAATGTCACTTTCTACTTATTTATACAAAATTTAACCTAAAATTCATTTTAGTTCATAAGTATTGGGCCGACCTGACCAGTTTTTTACACAAATTAAATATGGACAAAATAAAATTAATTTGCATCTAAAAATCACTCCAGGGGTGATTTCACGCCCCTCTAGGGTGACGTTGAGCCCCAAGTATGGAACATTAGGCAGAGAAGGTGAAACATTGAGCCTCCAAAGGCCTGAAACCCTGCCCATATGTGCCAATGCCTCATAAATGTCGTCCAATATGAAACTATAGCTCTGGATGATGTCTAGGGCTATCATGGTGATGTCCAGGGCCCTCAAGGGCTAACGCCCATGTGGGGAAAGCAAGATCCCATGGGTATAGATCTGATAGAGTGCCTCCAAAGGCAACATCCTTCTTTCTCCCGGTGCAAGTTTTCAATCTCTTCTTACCCTTAGCTTGGGTTTCAACATCCATCTATGGGATTTAAGCCCCCATGAAGGTCTGAGCTAATCATTCCCTCATGTGTACATGTCCACCGAGCAAGGTCCCGCAACAACAATAAGTACACCCTCCAAGGGTGCATAAGTCACATGGATCATAACATGTAAATCACATTCAATAATTAAATTACCCAAACATGTGCATCAATTCCCCTTAACCCAGACAAATGCTCAAAGACATTATGCAATTTGACAAGTTAGGTTTGAAGAAGGTCTCAGGGTGTCCTATTGAGCTAACCTCTCTCAAGTTTGGGGTGTTTCCCATGTGAGATCTAGTCCAAATCATGTAAGTGTATGAGGTGGCATGGGGTAAATATTTGGGCATGGGGTGCATGTAATAACAGGGAAATGTAAAGTATTACCTGTGGGTGCCTTTGTAGAGGGCGAGTTGCACCTTGTCATAAATGCAATTGTTTCCTAGCCCATTCATTGCCTTTTACTCTTATCTTTATTTCTTTTGATCTTTTGTTCTTGTGCTTCAAAGAAATAGTTGAGGGCCACTGTCCTGGATTGATGACCAGAGGTAACAACATTATCCATAAACATTTAACGAAAATGGAAGGTTGGCTCGTGATGAGACCCCATTTCTCTTGGCTATTCCACCAAGAGCCACTACCCTGGCTTGGTGACCAGATAGGTGGTAGTGTGATACCGCTACATGCCCGTGGTCATAATAGGTCGACTCGTGATGAGACCTCCTATCCATCAACTAGTACCTTGAGTGTTTATGTTATCTTATGGCTCCCCTTTTCTTACTGAGAAGATTTTCACTGATTTCTTAGGTATCCTTGGGAAAAGCATCTCAAATGTTTCAACATTGGATTTTAACTTTTTCCAGCTACTTTTATCCTATGGGCCTTTAGCCCCTTCTTCCCATGAGGTAAGGTACAACACTTCCTAGTGTAGCCAATCCCAATTCCCAAATAGGTATAGGGGAGATGAAAGGAATAAAAATGGAAAGTGGTAAGTATGGAGGTAACAGACGATGACTTTTCACAGATCCACCCAGTAGAAACCCATCCTAAAGGGAAATCAACTTACTAGGGCACCATGTCACCCTTCCAGGTATGAACAAGGCAAAGAGCATAATTTCCAAACGAACGTCATGAAATGAAGAAGGATTTAATACAACATATTCAAGTGCTTCAAAAATCAAAGTGATACATTCCATGATACCCGGACTCATTACCTCATGGAGCAAGACTCACCGCTACTTCAGTACCAGGCTTGGTGTGATGGATAATGTTGTTGGTCATAAGTGGACTGCACTGAAGAAAAGAGGGGCCCTCTAGAGCCATGCTCAAGTTGTCTGACTCTTGTTACTCCATGTCTAGGACCTGTGGGCCTTGAGACACGATCTCCTTAGTTATCCCTATGCTAGGGGATAACACATTCTAAGGTCCAATCTTCTTTGTCCATGATACATTGGACAACATGTTCATAGGTACTTGGGGTCTTCCCTTTGCAACCTATGCAAGGAGAAGTTGAGTGAGAATTTGTTGCTCATATTTACCATGTGTGAGTTCAAATGGAGGCATAAAAGCATTTTTTTTCACTCTCAAGACACCCTGTACCTCCATTATAAGTAAGAAGGGCCTAAGGATGGATGTTAGTTTTGCTAATATGCTTTGTAATGAAAACCAATAGCTGAAGAAAAAAATTAAAGAATGAAATATAGTTGAATTAAATGGAGCAACAAATGGATATTTTCATGGACTTTTTCTTGCAAAAAAGTTGTTTATTGTGATTTTGTGGAATCATCATTTAGAATATCAAGAAATGCTACTAAAGAGAAGTTAATGCTTTCATAGCCTCTAGGGACACTTCTCATAACATTATTGAATATATACATGGCTAAAGATTTTGATGCAAGTTGTTATTGAATTTGGAGGCAAAGTTATTTGTAGCTTTCATTCATTTTCACCTACATCAAAAGCAAGAGCACATTCCAATGTTTTCATGGTAGGATAGGCATGTGTCCAAATTTTGTGTATCCTAGAAAAAAGGTGAAATAATTTCACAAATCAAAGAAGGTATTGGAAAAAAGTTAAAAAGGAGAAAGCCTTACAACTACATTGTCATTTTGTGTATTAACATCTTATTAGATTTATGTTTTAGCAACAAACACATATCAAACAACGGACACCGAGACTTTATGCTCAAGAAACCGTTGAAGGGGAAATTATATTCAATCATTCATTACATATGTGTGTTTTATACAATAGGTCCTTTTATATAGAAATAGGTGACCATAACAATATTACCAATTTAGATATTCAGTTCAACTATCTACCACAATCTCTCGACCGATGCCATGAAATCCACATTCCTAACTTCTCTCATTGTTCTCATTTTTCATCCATACATAGACATTATGTATGATCTACTTCATTACAATCCAATCACATAATTTAGACATTAATGATCATAAGTAGGAGTTAATCCTTCATACTCCCCTTTAACAAATACTTGTGATTTCAATATTTAATCATCATCTTCTATCTCTTCAACTAATCTTTTCAATTGGTCCAATCGTCATCTTCTTCTTCTATGCTCTTCATATTCAATCTTCTGTATTCTTCATCTTAGGTCTTCTTCATTCCTCATCTTTGAGCTTTTCATTGTGTAATGAACCAAAATGCTCAAAATATCATAAAATAACAGAAGTAACACCATGTACAAAATGTCAACGTGGAGCACAACTCCAAGATAGATAAGTTACACAATAAATCCTTAAAGAATAGGGGAACCCCTCCAAATAACCAAATACCATTCATACTTCACAATTCCCATTCCACAATAATGAATACCTGATCTCTTATATATAGTTGTTCACACTTGCACATGAGGCCCCTTTTATCACTAGACCGACCCTATTACATATGTATTTACACATTACATGTACATTTAGGCCCATATATACCCCCCCCCATTGGGGTCATATCATATACATTTAGCCATATATATGCCCCCCTTGGTTCATAACATAGTACCCTCCTTCAAAAAGCTTTGTCCTCAAAGATTTGCATTTAAAGGCTCCACATGTGATGAAACCAAGTAATATGATTTTCTTATGTTCCTGCTTTTTTCATTCCATTTTTGATGATCTATCCATCCAAAATCAATTATTTTCGGTCTTAATCATTGGTGTCTAGTTGTTGCATAATTTTCTTTCCTTTGATTCCATGTATTTTTGTTGAATCTTCTCCAATTTGTAGTGGTTGTTGGTCTCTGATAATAGCTTGTTGAAGAGTATTTTGGTGATGCCTTGTTCCATGAATATTGACAATTATACCATATTCTTCCTTCATAATTTTGATATCGTCCTTCTTGTCTTCCTTGAAATGTTTCTTAGTAATGAGGGTACCGATACGGTTTCACATTTGACGGTTTTTCTTCACTCTTCACATGCATTTCATCTATCTTCTTTTCAGAGACAATGGCATCCTCGATCATCTTTTCTTGGTCCTTGACTACTCTAGCCTTGGAGATAATACCATCATATTTGGCATGTACATCCTCTAGATGGAGTTCAACTTCTTCAAGTATCCGTTGTTGACCTTCTTGAATCTTGTCTTATTTCTCCTTTTGAAGCTGCAAGGTGACCCCATCTATCAAATTCCGATGTCCTTCTTCAATTCTGGCTTGCATTTCTAACTTTACCTCATCCGTATTTAAGGATTCCTCAATCTTCTTGCAAATTTCCTCTTGCAGTCTTTTGGTAGATTCTTCATCCAAGATCCTTCTTTTTTCTTTATTTTGACAATTCTTCTTTTCCTCTTTCAATCTCTTAAACTCATACAATAGTTTTTTATTGTGGCTTCATAATCTGCATATCTCTTCATCTTTCTTTTTCAAATCTTCCCTTGATTCATCTTTTTCCCACCTGCCTTTGCTAGTATTTTCTTGCTTTAGGTTCTTAACCTCCTTAATGAGTGATTCATTAAGGGATATTATATTAGATAGCTCCTCACACTTCTTCTTAATATCTTCCTTTTCTTCTTTTAATTCATCTTGAATTCTATACATTTCTTCCATTTTTGTATCCCTAATCCATTTATCTCAGAAGAATTTTTCAAATTCTTCCCATGTGGAGTGGAGTCTAGTATCTTCATCAAGGATTCTTCACCACTTATGAGCTCCACCTAAAAAATAAAAAGATGCCCCACAAGGACTTATACCAATTCTCATACAATATTCCTTTACCATGCTCAACCATTCCATGGGACTAATTTCATCTTTATCTTCATCTACACTAAAGTTAGGTATTGTCATTGATTCTTAATTGAGGTCCAACCCCAATGCTTGACTTCCAACCTCAGTATATTAAGGATAAATGTGTCAAATAGTTATAATCCTTGTTCAAATACAATATTATAGGTTTTATCTTTCCAACGGATTTTGAATCAACTCAATCGGACATTCCAATAAAAAGTTATGATAGTTTTAAGTCAACATACATTGGAAACCCTAATTTGGAGTTTGTCCTCCTAGTTGACCTTACTTCTGATGTATCTCTGCAATTTCGGTCCTTATGAGTCTGAAATTGTGACCTGTATTACTTTGAATATTCTTCTTTGTAATGCCACAGGTATGACCAAAATTGGATGTGCCAAGTGGAAGTTATGGTAACTTTCCCACACCTTACTAATTTTTGGCCTTTCCAGGAGAGCGCACTTGTATAGCATGCCCCACGCAAAATAATTGATATAAAATTCTGAAAATTGTACCAGAAATACTATAGTCTGTCCAATTTCCAATGAAACTAGTCTCACTCAATTTGGATAATCTAGGAAGAATTTATGATTGTTTTACCCAGAACACTTGTTTGGGACTAGTCAATAGGACTAGTCAAATACCTTATCTTCCATAGAGTGTATATCCAAAAGTACAATGACCCAGAAGCTAAAATTTGTACCACATGTAATATGATAAGTCTTCTAAATATTCTTGGTTTTTCCTTCTGAAAATTCTCCAAGAAAAAGTTATAGTGAAAATGAAAAAATTTCTATCTTGAGGAGCAAAACCCTAGGATCGATGCTCTGACACCAAATGTAATGAACCAAAATGCTCAAAATATAATAAAATAATAGAATTACACACCATGTACAAAATGTCAACATGGAGCACAACTCCAAGATAGATAAGTTACACAATAACTCCTTAAAGAATAGGGGAACCCCTCCAAATAACCAAATATCATTCATACTTCACAATTCCCATCCCACAATAATGAATACATGATATCTTATATATAGTTGTTCACACCTGCACATGAGGCCCCTTTTATCACTAGGTCGGCCCTATTACATATGTATTTACACATTACATGTACATTTAGGCCCATATATGCCCCCCCTTGGAGTCATATCATATACATTTAGCCATATATATGCCCTGTTGGGTATGTGTTATATTCTTTGCATGTGTGTGTGTGTGTGGGTGCGTCAGATACGACAACTGCGTCTGACAATTTTGGATTTTGCTATTTTTAGCGGATTTGTAAATTAATCCAGGGTTTTGGTATCTACGAAATACTTAAAAACATTGTATATATTGTATGGCGAATGGTGAAATTTGATATAATGAAAATAAGAAAGGTTTTCCCGGTTGAGGGTTTCCGATATAAAATCTCTGTGTACTCTGTGTATGAGCGATTGATTAATTTCTGTATTGCTTAAGAATCTATATGCATTGCGTTACTTTGCAAGTTTAAAACTTACATGCCCCCCTTGGGTCATAACACATTGGTTCATTCTAGTCTCTTTGGCATTGAAATGTGTACCTGCAAATAAACACCAAATTTATCAATGTCCATATAAAAAGTCACCATCCACCAAAGTACATGGGTTGCTAGTTGTTATATTTGTCAAATTGTAGGAAATTTTTTATTGTACATGGTTTGTCAACAATTCTCGGATCACAGACCTTTTCCACTCCCCCTTGCATCATCATTAATAACCATCCTGGGTTTTCTTTGGTTTACCCATAACCACATCCTAGGTTTTTGTGGATTACCCTCAACCACTACAATTCTCAAGTGGTTTTCAGCTTACCATGAACCATTCATTACACCAAGTGGTTTTTAGTTGACCACGAATCAACAACAATCATAATAATGGGGGTATACTTGCCTTATCAGGGCTTACAACTATTACATCATCATTTTTCTCAAGTACATACAATTTCAAATACGTTTTCATTTGAAGCTAATCTAGCCAATTTATAAACATAAGACCATGACAAACTTATTTTCCATCATCAAAAAACATCATTAATGAGGATCATCAACTTATTAGGAATTTCATTTTCTATGGATTCACTTTAATTATTTTTGCATCTCTATTTTTAACATAAGGTATTATTTTTCATTACTTGTTCTTACTTTGCTTTGCTTCTTTACTCTTCTTTCATTTGGCTCATTATGCTTTCTCTTTTGCTTCTTCTTCTTTCCTTCACTTCCATTATGCTTCTTTCACTTCAATATTTCTTACTTCTTATGTTCATGCCAAGGAGTCCATCTTCTTCACTTTCAATCTTCTACTTTCTATCCTTGTCATCTACTTTTTATTCTACCATTTTCCTTATGTACCTAAAAAATAATATTTATTGGAGTGATATCAAAATCCAACAATATAAAGTATAAAGTATGACCGCTTGGCACATCACATAATATATTTGACTTAATTTTTCTTAACTCAACTAGACTCTCAACATTACTTGGTCTTTGATTCTTTAGGTGACTAAATACTTGACTTTAGCTTTAAGATTCACTAACATAAACTCTTTACATCAATAAATTCTTAACCTTGACATTCTTTACATTAATAAACACTTGACTTTGACTCCATTTGTTACTTGAGTTTGACTCTACACTATTTTGAACTTAGACACTCTTTACATTAATAAACACTTGACTTTGACTCTATTTGTTACTTGAGTTTGACTCTTTACACTATTTTGAAATTAAACACTCTTTACATTAATAAAAACTTAAAACTTAACTTTGGCACCATTTGTCACTTGAGTTTGACTCTTTACATTATTTCTTACATCAATAGACTCTCAACCTCCACTTGACTTTGGCCTCAAGAATCACTTTTCTAGTTTAACTTGGAAAAACGCTTCATTACAATCTTTGTCTATTTTCAAGACTTCATTACACACTATGATCTTTAGGTTCTATAGGAACGTGTTTGGCTATCTTCGACTTGGTTACCAATTACAAATTCAATTTCATGATATTTTTCACCAAAACAATTATTAAATAGCCCTTTTGAACTTCCTCAAATCTCTTAAATATTTGCACCACCCTGATTTTCCATGAGTCGCCAAAAGAATTTACATACAACCATTCACATTTTATCCAATATCCAAACATAGACTCCATGATAGCTAGGGTTTGAAAAACAAACTCTCTCCAAGATTACACGGATCTAAATATTGTGTTGATCTTAGCTATTCTGCATGATAAACAAAAAAATGGCACGCTGTGAAAGAAACTGAGATATTCCACAATAAAAATTGACATGGGATCATTATAGCCAAATGACCAAGATTATAGATACGAGAAATTGTTAGCTGCCATACTTCTTGAAACAAGCTACCCTGGGAAAAGAAAGGCCAAGAAAACTATCGAGAATGTACTGCAGTCTTCAGCCGCCACCGTTTGGGGACAGGAGCCACGGAACACTCTATAGAACCTGTGTGTCACTCGCACTACTCAGGAGCCACCGTTTTCTTTATCAACTCAAAATTTCGCTTCCTGAGACTCAAACAACATGCACGTGGGCTCAGCAAATCCTTGATACAGTTAAGACTCGGTCCTCGTCATACTGAAGCTGATCTATCTGTAGATCAATCTATACCCAGGATGATACCTAGTTGATCCAAAAGTCAATGATGTCTCTCAAATTGCCAATTTTTTCTCTTTTTCTACTCAGCAGTGGATCATCGCTTCAGAAATAGTGATCTACAAATCTTTTGAGGAAGATGCGGATCATCGCTTCAGAAATAGTGATCTACAAATCTTTTTTCTCTCTTTCTACTCAGCAGCGGATCATCGCTTCAGAAATAGTGATCTACAAATCTTTTTTCTCTCTTTCTACTCAGCAGCGGATCATCGCTTCAGAAATTGTGATGATACCTGGTAGATCACTTACGGTTGATTTTGATGAGATCGATTGCATATCGCTTAGCTAAATTAGTTGACGAAGAGTTGATTGTAATCTGCTTTAATGCAATAATGATTTCACATAGGGTTCACTATGATGCTGGTCCTTCTTACATTTTCGTCCAACCAAGTCCATGGTTCATGGTGCTCATTTTCTTTTATATATAGGTGGCTCTTCAACTAGTGCGATTTGCTCTGTGATAATAATAATAATAATAATCTAAGTCATTCGGCTAAGCCAAATACTAAATTGGTACGGAGTATACATACTCTACATCTCTTTCGATTTGAACATGTGACTTAGGAAGAAACACATTTTCTTAACCATTAGACCCACTCAGGGTGTACAACAATAGCTAATGTTACGTTTTAGCTAATATTACGTTCTACCCTGTAGATTTGATTTTTATTTTGATAATAAAAATTGAACCTTGTACGATCAAGATCAAACTAATTGATATGTGTTTTTAAATGTATGAACTGGAGACTAAGAGGGTTCGATCTGGTACAATCTATAGCAGAGGGGGAGAACAACTCAACAAACATTGTGGCTTCTATGAATAATCGATGGCAACTGAGTCTATAACTTTCTCTTTGGCATATTCTTCACCTGCGTGCTTTCTCGACAGGTCCTTGGTGATGTGCTTACTCCTCTTTCTCTTTGAAATACACATCCAACATCAACTATTTTAACTTATTTCGTGCTCTCTATTGGCACCAACAACTCAAACCAGCACACACAGAAGTATCTACCTTCTACTCTCTATAGCATTGATCTATAGAGAGTAGAAGGTAGATACTTCTGTATGTGCTGGTTTGAGTTGTTGGTGCCAACCGAGAGCACAAAATAAGTGAAAAGAGTTGATGTTGGATGTGTATTTCGTGATATTGATTAGATGGTTGAAGCCCGTAGAGAAGGCCCTAAGCCACTGACCAGTGCCACCAAATTCTCAAAATAAAAACAAATCAAATAGCAGAATAAGCAATGGAGAAAATCTTTACAGACATCAGGAAACAGGTTCTTCTATGTTTCATAGGATCAACTGGTGACTGGAAATTTTTACTCTTGATGTAATTTGGTTGTAAATAATATTTCATTTTTGCAAATTATTTTAAGAAAGAAAAGAAAAGAATAAAAGAGGGCATAAAAGAAAAATTGATAAGGCCCCGTGCAATAATAATGACTTGATCCATACAATTTAAACCACGGCCAAGTCTTTTTGAATTTATGCTAATAGGATTAGTGAATACATCTTGGCTAAATTGTTTAATCTTAGCCAAGTAGATAGGTTAGTTAGTGAATAAATTTGATCAAACTGTTTAAACTTGATCAAATAGCCCCAAGATAGAGTAATTTTTAGCCCAACAATCTAATCTCGGTTAAATGTGTTAGGTAAATAGGTTAGAACATAAGATAACTGGCTTTCCTTCAATAAACAAGCATGGTGTTGGATGAGATTCATTATTTTGATGTTAGAAGGTTGTGTTCTAACCCCTTGATGGCAGAATGAAAGAAAATAGTGCAAAAAACCCACAAATCCACGCTATCCTAAGTTTTTGCAGTGCAATATGATTTGCGCCCCAGGATTAAATAGTGCATCAAGATCTACGGCCGAGCAAACGGTGCTCAGATCAATGATCGATAAGTAATATCGTACCCCCCGACCATTCTACCTTTA